>VZUA01076099.1:0-13584 GCA_013401035.1 Horornis vulcanius | reverse complement strand
AATTGCAGAATATCCTGAGTTGGAGGGGACCCACAGGGACCAGAGTCCAGCTCTTAGCCCTTCACAGGACATCCCCAAGCACATTTTCCTCAGGGTTCTACCTTCCCTGGGGTGTGGGAGCTGCTGCTCCCCCAAGATGCCTGGGATGTGTCTCCTGCTCTCCTTGGGGAGATGTGGCTGCCAACCCTCTGTACAGTGTACATTCCTGTTAAGGCATTTGGTGACCCTTCAGGCTTTTCAAATAAGGCTATTGTGTGATATTTTCCTATGCCTAACACTATGCTTTTATTGCTAAGGCTATTTAAATGGGTTGGGGAATTCCTGTTTTATCCTGACACTTATTCCACAGCACCCAGTGCCTCCTGCCAGACTGCAAGCATTTACCTCGTGTATTGCTTTGCCTGGTGAGTGTTGGTGTTTGTGAGTAAACCACATCCTTGCTAGTGTTTTATCCCATGGATTTTTGCTTAGGATGGGCTGTCCTGCTTGCTGCAAGTTTGTGATGTTTTTCTTTCCTTTCCTTGTGGGCTGTACCAGAGCAATCTGGTCCCAGCCACGCTTTCTGTGCTTGCTCACCAAATTTATTCATTATCGAGCAAAACCCTGTTACAAAATGTTTGGTGTTCCTCCCTGCTGCAGGGAGAAAGCTCCTTCAGTGAGCTGAATCTGGGAATGTTGCCCCTGAAAGGTTTCCTATGCTGGCAGTTCAGAGGATGTTTGAACAAGGTCGTGTCTCCTTTGTGGTGGAGCTATCCTAGAAAAAAGAGCTGCTTAAAATCAAGGGACTTTTTCTATGTAAATCTATTTTACTATTGCACATTAAGGAAGCAGTTAACCTTAAGTCGTCCTTCTGCTTAGAGAGAGCTGCTCTTAAGCTTTTTTTGACCCGTGGGCTTTTAGAAGTTTTAAGCACATATTAACAAAATGAATTCTCAAGAGGAATGCAAGTAACCTGCCAGTCATTCCTGGCTGACAGGGACCTGTCACTAAGTGACACTTCCTCTTGGGGAGGGCTGAAGCAGACATTAACAAAGCCTTTCTCCTCCCCGAAGGAATCCTGCCAGTTGGCAGTGGCTGCTCCAGGGATAGGAGGCTTTGGCAGGCAGCAGGGTGAGCTGTGGTTATTGAAAAATAGGCTGAAGTAGCAGCAGCTGGCAGCTTGAAGCATCTCTGACAGTGTGATGATAACCTGTCTAGTACTGTCATCATTTGAGCTCAGCAGGATGAGAAAAAATCCTGATGATCTAGAGTGGATATGGGAAAACTGAGTTTTTTCTACTTTTTCAAGGAATGGTTGTTTTCTTACAGCATGAAGGATTGTTTTAGCATTTGCAGAAATCAAGCTGGAGCATCTTGACTGGCCTCTAAGGTCAACCTAAGTTTTATAGTTACATTTTTAGTGGGAAAATAAAAACGAGTTTGAGATCAAGTTTCTTTCAGAAATCTTATTGCTACAGCAGACTCCTTATCCCTTTAAAGGGAAGGAGTGGCTGTTGCCCCTCTCTGTTCGTTGTGTGACTTGGGCAGTTTGTTTCAGCTTGGTGAAGTGAGTAGGTGATCTGCAGTGCTGCTGGGAAAAGGACAGAGGAATACTCAGTGTCAGTGGCTGATTTCCATGTACAGGAGCAGTGTTCCCCAGACTGGGAGATGTGGAGCTCTGAAGGTACAGGCTCAGCAGGGACAACTTTTCCCCCCTGACAGGTCAGGTCATCCTGCAGCCACCACAAACCCTCTGCAGGGTGCCTGATTGCTGCTTAAACGAGCACCTGGAGTGCACAGCAGTGAAGGAGCCAGTGTTTCAGTCTGGGCTGGAGGCTTTTCTCCTGTCTCTGAGAGGGTTTGGCTGGCATTTTAGAGAGCAGCATTACTGACTGTCCAAATGAATTATTCCACACAGCCAGACTGAAGCTAAATAGACCCCACTTGTCCCTTCTGGAAAGGATTTGTGCTGAAATGAGGACTGCTGTGGTGGTCATTGAGAGATGAGGATGCCAGACAAACTCATTTCAGCATTTAGTCTGGAGAGAAGGGACAAATTTGTATTTGCATCTTCAAAAATGAATGAAGCTGTCTTTTTTCTTGTGAGTGGAAAAGGTGCACCAGAGAGATTGATATATTCATACACACTGCACTGATATGTTTCTGGGCTAATCCCAGGACAGGATGTTGTCCTGAAAAAAAAAGGCACGTGTATGGCAGAGCTCTTGTACCTTGAGCAGCTTGACAATCTGCACTAAGTATGGCTTGGAATCAAAAGCTTTGGAGTCAAAGACACTCTTGGGAATCATGGGCACCTCTTGAATTCTGGAACACAGCTTTGTATTTCAGCTCAGTCCAATGCTTTGCTCAGACAACCATTATTTCTCATTAGGAGGTACCTAAAATGGCTCTGGAATCTGTCTTGTACAAATGTAATAAAGCATGTTCTGAGTATTTATACAGTGCCAAGTATTAATTAACATGAAAGATACCAGCAATTGACTGAACCCTCTGTGAGTAATTTTATTAATGTTTAATCCTTATTAATGACATATTATAATTATTTGGGTACATGTTTTCCTAGTACATTTTAGCACACTCAGGCTCCATCATTTCCTTCACAGTAGAGATAAGCTAAACCTCAGGAATAAAGCTGAGCTGCAGTTTTCCAGCCTCCAGCTCAGCCTGCAAGCTCTCCACTTAGAGGGAGCTGCTGTGAAGGGATGGGGCACAGAAACCATCCCTGGGGAACTTTTGAGTCCAGGAATGGATTTGGAGCTGGGGAGGGAGGCTGGTGCCTTTCTAATAAAGCCAAATCCTGTTTGAAGGTGTGTGCCTGACTCCTTGGAGCCCTTGAAAATCCCGTCTGGGAAATCTGCCTTGGGTTGTTTTTGGCCAGATTTGATGTTCCAGCTACATACTTGATTAGATTTTGCATGATGGGATGAAGGGGTATTTAGCACCTGATGAAAACTGTGCTTGTCTCTAGGGCTGCAGTTGTGGTACAGTAAACACCTGAGCTACAAGTTTGAGATGCTGTGGCATACAAGCCCAGTGGCCACTGAAAATTATGTTTTCAAACGGCACAGTTCCTTTTCTAGCCCCCCTCTTCCCCTCCCAGTGCTTAGATGGAGAGGTGGAAGCCTTCACTGGGTGTGTTATCAGCACCCTGGCATCCTCTGAATGGTGGGTGGATGATAACAATGGGATGACCTTCCAGTGATAAGAGTTGCAGAGTAAAAAACAAAGGGGCAAAGAAGGTAATTTACACTTGCAAGGACAAAATGTACAAATCATATCAGAGATAAAGAAATGCTCAGGTTTATGATGCTGTTTGTTGTATGTGATCTTATCGCGAGATGCTGTAGCTACTTTATCTTGCATCTAACATATAGGACTAGATGTGACAATTCAAAAAAAAAATCCAAATCAAAAAAGCTTGTGGGAATTAATTTTGCTGTGGGCTTTCTTCTTTTCTGGAATGAAAACAGTAAGAGCTAAATCAGAGTAGTGAACACTCTGTAGCCTATTGGCAGTTGGTGCCTCCCTGGTGGATTTTTGTTCTTCTTGGCTGTTGATGCAGGGGCATCAAATTTCAAGCAGTTATTAGCAATAAATGCCTTTGAAAGTGTGCAGCTCTACAAATGCCTCTGCCTCACTGCAATAAGTGTTAAGAGTTACACACTGACAGAATAATATTTTGGTCCACAATAGTGGCTTGTTAATCTAGGGAGTGAATAGGAGTGGAGAAAATAAATGAGCAATGAGTTTGCTTCCTGAAGCAATGTTTCATTAACTGGGGAAAAATCTAACCCTGCATAGCTGCAAAGTTTGCCAGAGCAAGCAAATAATTACTTTGCTTTCTACCAAATATATTTTGATTATCAATAATTACAGGAAACACAGAAAGGTTTCTTCTAGGAATTAGGTTTTTTTCCCTGTTAGTGTATTAGTTGAAAATATTTACTAATGGCTAAATATAATGAATATTACTTTTGACTATCATAATTTTCTTTAAATGGAGCTTGCTGAAGGCATTTATAATTCATCCCAATTACTGTATCACATAGTTCCTGTAAAATTCATAATTAGACATGATGCTTTTTTGAGTGCAGAGCAGGAAGCTTGCTTTGCTAATAAGGTGTGATTTCCCCAGTCACCTTTTTAGTGACAAATGTTTATTACCAGAAATACTGTAGAGCATGCAGCAGAAGAGTTAAAGGAGTTGATTTCTGTAGTGCAGGGGGCTCCTGGCAAAGCACTCATGGGGGGAACTCCTTTGCAGATGCTCAAAGTGTTGTTTTATCAATGAAGAACATTAAGGGTGTCAAGCAGTGGAGAGTAATCTAAATGAAATTAGCCTAACAACCTAAAATACTTAGCAGAACAAATATCTCTAACCACAAGAGGCTCGTTTTACTTAATTCAGAAATATTAAGCAGTTTGTAGAAATGTACTTGGAATGCATATGGAAATGAGAATAACACCCTTGCTAATCTACTGAATGACAGAGTTAGGAGTGTACACCAATACCTAATCTCTGCTTGTTTTCATGAAAAACTGCAGCCTTTTGCTGTCTTCAGGTGGGAATTATATTGACCACAAAATGGAGCAAGGCACCTAGGTCTGTCAATAAAGGCAAAAGACATGCTATTAATGAGATATAATGATGAGTATAACACAGCCTTTCCTTACTGTGCAACCATAAATCCATTGCCTGCTGCTGCCTATGGGATGGTGTAAAAGGGAACTAAACAAAATGTGTTCAGTGTCTCTGGACATGGGGTTGAAAAGAGCTTTGCTGATGGCTTGTAATTCTGCTTAGTTACCCTTTTTGTTGCTTGCCATGATGGGGAGGATATTTCACCTGGGTAGTTTCTTGGAGCTCGTAGGCCAATTTTGCAAAATAAAAAACCTGTTGGTATGTGGTGATGACAAAGTTGTTTCTGTGCACAAGCTTGATACAGAAAGGAGGTTCTTATTAAATAAATAGAACAGGTTAGCTCAGTCTTCCGATCTACCAATTTTTTTTGTTTTAAAAGCTAGAAAAATAGCTTGACATGTGTAAAATAAGTATTAATATCCTCTTTTCTCATCTTTAGTGCATTTAGATGTCAAACTCTTCTCTTAGCATTTTAATAGTCCCTATGGATTGCATTGTAGCTTTTATGGGGCACTTTAAAAGGTATGGATTAACTATTCACTGTTCCCAGTTAAATCTGTTATGAGAATTAAAAGAAGTCATTAGCAACTATTCAGTCAGTAAAGCCAGGGAGAGATAAGATCTTCCTAATTAATTGATCATTGTGTGATCAATTAGTGTCAGTCTCAACACATGGGATTATCATGTAAAAAGGGAGCATGATTTCTTTTTAGGGTACTCATTGGTAGAGTTAAGAATAAAAACCCCTCCTGGCTCCTCAGAAGGCACTTGGTGTTTACTGGACAGTGTGGGCAGCGTTCTGGCCACCCAGTCCCCATTGTGGGGGGAAGATTTAGTTGTTCTGTGTCCTGAAATTCCTGATTGCACTGGATTTGTGTGAAATTGGAGTGAAGGAAAGAACAATATGGAAATTTCAGTGGGAAAAAAATTATAAAATTCTTAGATCATGGCTTTTATATATATATATAATTTTTTTTGTCTACCCATTTAGTTTTTCCTCTGTTTGGCAGCACAGAGCACTGTGGCAACCAGGGACAGACCCAAACTGAAGCCTGGCTACTCCCCCAAATCTTGGTTCCTGTCACAGCAGTCTCAGCTCTTCCATTTTGGGAGATTCAATATTGAGCCTGTGTGCTGAGGAGCAGGGTTGGAGCTCTGAAAGCAGCTGAATTCTGGAAGGTCACATGCAGCTTTCCCCTAATAATAGAGGATACACAAACCCTGGGCTGCCTTGGAATCAGCAGCAACACTTTCAGCAGGAGTGGGGTCAGGTGCCAGTCCCTAGTGCCAGGGTGGGACGTGTTGCAGCTGTATGAGACAGGAGGTCAGATGTAAGGCAAAAACACCCCCACCAAAAAATCAGAGCATTTTACTGAGGAAGAAGAGTCCCAAGCCACTGTATGAACATGGACTATTCGCAGTTTTAACTGGAAGCATACCAAATAATTGAATTTCCTCCTAAATAACCGGCACTTGTTGAATGCCAGCAATGTTCTGATCCTTCATAAATCATAAACCAATCAATTTAAAATACTTTTACGGTGTTAATCTGTCTCAAACAGGGGTTACCCTGGCAGAAGTTTATCCAATGGCTTAAAATGGGAGCTGTGAATGCGGAAGAGGACTGTTAAGAAAAGTAATTAATGTTATTGAAAATGGAATTTGTTCCTGTAAGGTGGGAGTGTTGATTGAACACATGAGCTCCACTTAGGTTTTGTGGTGTGATAGATGATTTTTTTTTTTTTTAATAACACTGCAGGCAAATTGTGATGGAAAAGAGAACCATTGGAGTAGAGATTTTTTTTTTTGAGTGTTTTATTTATACTATCCTAAGGAGGATGAAGGGTGGGTTCTCTGTGAAATAGCTCTTCTGTTATTATGGAAGAGTTATAGAAGAGAAAACCTCCAAACTGATGTTGAAATTAAATAATACCTATTTGTTAGTAATTTCCAAAATGTCACATTTAAAATTTTGAATAGCAGATTAGCTTTGACATCTGAACTTTATTATTAAATTTGCTTTTTTTTCACCCCGCCCATCTGACAATAGAATTTTCTTAACACTAAATAAAGACATGTTAAAGAAAAATGTATTTCTGAGCCTTAGGTCTCTTCAGGAGCCCTGAAATTATGGATATATTTTGTCCTCAATATGTACCTCAGATGCAGTAAATTGTATGTGAGATGATTGTGTTCCTGCATGAACTCCTGCAGCTGTGTGACAGAGCAACAGGCACCTGTGAATGTGCAGTGGGGTCTTTATTTTAAGAAGGGTAAAATAACCCTCTGCTGTTAGTAAAAGCTGGTTTTTTTTCTGTCAGTGAACCAAAATAATCAATTTGTGTGTACAGCATTGCTGTGGAGTAGTGTGCCATTTTTTGAGCACTTGCATTCTTGACTGGAATGCATTTTAATTCTCTTATTTCAACATTCTTCCATCTTCCAGGGTTTTTCTTCAGTGCTTTTTATGTACAATAGTTGAATTATATGGGCAAGATAAGGATGCTGCTCATTGAGAAGTGTGACAGGCTGGCATTAACCTGTCCAGAACTGTGTCTGATGGAGCAGATACTGTTTAGATGAATTGTATATTTAGTCTCTAAAAGCTCTTCAACACTAAACCAAAGCCCTTCATTTTTTCTAAGGATGATGTAACGCGAGATCCTTTTCAGTAAACCATGTCACCAGGAAGGCACCAGGACAGTGTTACACAAGGTTTCTGCCTTTTGGAGGGATGGAACAAGCTGCTCTCATCCTTGAGCTCTGGTTTCAGGGCTGCTCCCTCTCATTGCTGGGCAGGAGCTGCTGTCCCTGGTGCTCCAGCGCTGCTCTGAGCACAGGCTGCCCCAGGAGGTTGTTCTCTCTGGCACCCAAGGAACCTGCTCTGGGGGCACCTAGACAGGGCTTTTGCACTGTCCCCTGGCAGAGGGTGCTCTCTGATCCTCAGGTCATTTATCCTCTCAGGCAGGGCTCATGGGTTTTGGTGTGTAGGAAGGAGAATGCCAAGGGAAGGCCACGTCCATTTGGAGATGGAACAGATGTTGCTGCTAGGGGATGTTTGCTGCTCTTGTGGATTTATTTGCTCAGGAGATGCTCTTTAGGGCACTGCAGGTGAAAGGGATTGCTGAAGTCCCTGCTCCTGGCTCTAATCCTGATGGTGGCTGCAGACAGAAGGTCCAGGGCTGGCTGTAGGAGAGCTCCCCACTCCCTTTGTGCTTTTGTGCTTCAGCACCCAGGTGCTGAAGTGTCCTGGGCAGGCAGGAGCTGTCAGCTGGCCTGGGTGGAGCCTGGACACAGCCTGGGGAGCAGCAGAGACCAGCTGGGAGCGGGGGCTAGGGGCTGAGACATGGGCACAGGACATGGCCCTGTGAGAAGGGCAGAAGGGTTTGGAAAGGAGATCTGGAAGGCTTCTATGGGTGTTGGTTCAGGGGCCACCTGTGCTATTTGTGTTTTATTGACAAATCCTTAGCAGAGCCCTGCAAATGATGACTAATTTGTCACTGCATCCTTTGAGCCTTTTGAAAGATAACTGGTTTTGGATCTGACATAGTGTTGTTGCTGTTCCTGCTGGAAACCTACAGATCTTCTGAGCTAAGGTTTTTCACTTGCCAAAGCCCACTGGCAGAAGCCAGGGCTCTGAAGCCAGTATGTTTCTCCTGAAGATCTGGGGCCATTGGGGTTGTGATAAACCCATTCTCTTAATTGTTTGCATTCACCAAATCAAAGGTCCTTTTTCTGCTCTTAGATCCCATCAATGGATGGGACACCTGGAAACCCCTGAGGGGTGGCTGAGGTTTTGTCCAGGCTGGAGTTTTCAGCATGGAAATTGGGATTGTAGGCACAACAGCCCAAGTGTGTGAAACTCCCACTAGGAACTGGGGGATGCAATGCAGGGAGAGGATGGTGGGGAGTCAATCACAGGAGACAAACTTTGTGTCCCTTATTCAGGGCCTGAGACAAATCTAAAGTGGAGTTGTCATAACTTCTTTGCTGTGAACTGCACATCACCAAGGATGGACTCTCCCTTGCTGCAGATGGTGAGGAAGGAGAGAAACAGACTGGACTCTTGTTTTGAATCAAAACTCCAGGAAGCCAGGAAAATTTTGTTGCTTGGAGAATTAATTTGGCCTGGTGAATGTCATATTAGCACATTCAGAGCACAAAATGCCCTTTCTGGAAATTTCTATTGATTTTTATGACAAATGAAATATTGCAGAGTATGAACAAATATTATTCCTCTTCACAGATATTACAAAATTCTATCCAGTTCTAGGGAGACAACTGTTCACAGGGGCTGGTGGAGTCTCTTAAATGTGGAGGAGCCTGATGGTAAATCTCATATATGAGAGTTTCAGAGTGAAGATATTTCTGTTTGAGTAGTCTAAGCCCAGGTGAATCCTACTGAATGCACATCAAATAATTCTTCTCCTTTTCCAGGGTTTTTATGACTGAGGCATAGGTGACATTCAGTGATTTCAATGTGCATGATTAAAGCATCAGTTTTGTGGCATTTGTGTCCTTAATGTTGATTAAGAGCTCTGCCCTGCATAATTTTGTGAAGCCCTTCTGGGAATAGGTTATCAGAGGTGTTGTTATCTGAGAGGATCAGGTTTTATAACCTGTACATGATGCACACACCATTCTACTTGGGCTTTTGTCCCTCACACCGTGCCTTTCTTGTGCAGTCCCTGGGGATATGAGGTCTGATTAAAGTTATTGGTGTTGGTGTGTCAGCAACTGAACCTGCCTGGCTGAAACTTGTCACAGCTGTAGGGAAATGCAGCCCAGCAGAACGTGGCTGTCCTCATTACCTTTCCTCTTAAAGAAACTCAGCTTCTCTCATCTCCTGCTTTTCAGCCTCCCTGTGTCTGGGTCTGGCAGTGACTCCAGGGACCTGGCAGGTGTCAGAGGCTCAGAGGTTTGAGTGGGAGGAAGAGAATTGGGAGGGAATATATAAGACCATCTGAATGATTGGGCTTGAAATGTGAGGCAGCTGAAGAATTCTAGAAAGGTCTGGGCTGGAAGGTGATGCTCAGAGAACATCTTGTTCCAAAGCCCTCTCATGGGACACCTATGGTTTTGTGAAGGTTTTACTTAAATGGAAATACATCTAAATTGCAGCATTTGATGCAGACTCTCCCAAAGTGTCAAACTTTGGTGACTGTACATGATTGGATTAATCTTTGCCTACAATAAACTTATGAAAATATATGAAATGTCTGCATCTGTCTTGCTGCCACCTCATGGCTCTGGAAATTGACATAAGTGCCCAGAAAAGATGGTGGGATGAGATGGAGCATACTGCTGTAATCTGCTGGGATGGTTTCCCAGGAAAACTGGATTGTTTTACATCATCCTGTCAAATGCCTCCTAAAGTAGAGTAGGAATGTAGTTTAAAGTGATTTTTTTGATGTCAGTCTCTCCCAATTTAAGCTATCCTTGCCTTTTTGTATAGCTCTTCAGGTAACATCTGCTCCCTCTGTTTTTTGACTCGGAGATGTTGTTTACACTTACACAACTGCATTTTAATTTTGATGTCAGATCTTACTGGCAAGTGCTTATGTGTATAGAATAACTCTAGCCCTTCAAGAGGTGGATTGTGAGATATCAGAGATACTGCCAGGATAAATGCACCTGCAGTGACATTTCCCAGCCTCCAGACTGTGATAAATGATGTCTCCTTCTAAATTTTTGATGCTAGGATAAATCTTGAGGTTATATTAAATTGTGCCCTTTTTTTTTTTTTTTTTTTTTTTTAAATAACACTTCAAAGGCTTTGAGTGTCTCTTGCCAGGAGATGTTTAGAATAAATTATGCTTAGGCCTGTAGCACTACCTTGTGTCTGTCCTGGGTGGAGATTAAAGAACTTGGAATCTGAATATTCCCCTTGCACCACCCCTGTTGCCCTCCCTGGGTGTAAAAATCCCAGACTTGCTCTGGATGCAGTCTGGATTGAGACAGGCAGTCAGAAAATGTCAGGGGTCAGGATTCCTGTGGCACCTTGCAGCTGTGCAGTGTGGCCAGGGGACAGCTGTAGTGTCACCTCGGGAGGCATTCAGCCATCAAATGACATAATTCAATGGCACTTAAACGTGTCAAGCAATTAACTTATTTTCCCATTTAGGCATGATTTTTCCTGTTTGTTTTTCCTTTTTCCTGTTTGTTTTTTTCATCAAAAACCAGTTTAATACTTTTCTCTAAATGAAAACACTTGAGATCTGTGTGGTGTTTGGGTTACCCAATAAATGCACTCTACCCACAGCAGTTAATAGACTTTCCTTCTCTACCTGCAGCCAAGTATTTTTTGTGATTTATGGTTGTGTTGTTAGGAAAGCTCAAGGAGTTTGATTCTGTGTTTGACTGGATACTGTAAGGGGGGGGGGGTATAAACTGTACTTGCAGGAAAAATGGATGTGTAAATATTGGGGAATTCATGTAGGGAAACTTTCTTGGATGACCAAAAAAACCTCCCTATACTATTTAAATTTCAATTTTGAAGTTATATTTTTTAGCTTTTGGTTGAAGCATTGTAAACCAAACAAGGTGGCAGCTGATTTGGAGGATAACATTGTGAATTATGTTTCTGGTGGCAAAATGCAATTTCCTTGCAGGAGTGAGATGCTTATAAATGAATGAAGGCTGCTAATAGTACCAGCTTTGCAGTCCCCCTTTGTTCATAAATAACCAAAAATAGTATTGTGGTTTGTATTGGCAAGACATCAATTCAGCAGACCAGCATTTTGAGGTCTGAGTGTTTAGAGGTAGATTGCATAGATCATATTCAAACAGCTTTGTGTTTTTTTTTTCTTTCTAAGAATAAGTTTTGGTCACTTTAAATGTACTGTTTTAAATCTCTGGCTTAAATATGGGAAGTAAGGGGAAAATGTTGTTTGTTTTTAAAATTCCTTAAATGATATTCTGTAATTCATCCCAATGTAAGCTTAATTAAGAATCCTCTGCATTACAGCAAAGCTGGTCAGTAGCTAANTGTTCAGTAGCTAACCTGGAAGATTTCTATGCTGTTTTTTTTTATACCAGGGACAAAGCATTAGAAATCTAATCTGATCTGGTTGTTTTTAGACAGAGATACCTTTAAGCAGGGAGGGTATATTGTCATTGTTTCCAATAGCCCCATAACACCACACATCCCAGGACCCCACTGAAATCATGGTAAACTTTAAAGAAAAGGTAGGAGCAGAAAAAACCCTAATTATATGGGTGAGATTAACTGGTAATTAAAAAGCAAACAAATATGAATTAAGAGTGGATTAATTAGATAAAACACCAGGAAATCTAATTTGCTCAGCCATTTATTTTATATTTATTTTTATTCCAAGAAGATTATATTATGGCTTCTATGAAGCTCATAGGAGCCCAGTCAGATGTAACTATACTCCTCTGTAATGAACCACATCTCTTAAATTTTATGTGTTATAATTTATTTTATTTATGAATAAAAGTACTCTGAAGATCTAAAATGTATCAAGTATTCATTGGCAGTTTTGGTGCATTAATGCTGAAACTGCAGAAGGAGGTGAAGTTTCAGGTCTCATCCCTGAAATACAGCTGGTGCCCTAAAGTAGTGCATTTTCACAGTTCCCTCCCACTTGTAAAAAATGCACTTCTCTGTTCATGATGTTTGAGCTGTCCTCTTACCACTGGCTATTTAATTCTTTACAGAACGTGGACAGGATGCAAATGCAGCTGCCCTGTCTGGATAAATATGCTTTGAAAACTAATTGTTGTCTTAAGGACTTTTCTTCACAGACACCTTTGGAAAATCCAAATATCCAAAATTAAAGTTGCATGGGCAGAAACGGGGTACCAGTGAAGGCTCTGCTGATAATCAGATTTGTGTGGGATTAGATGAAGCTGTGCAATAGTGAGGAGCTTTGTAACTTGGCTGCACTGTCAGAGCTCTACTGAGTGTCCCTGTATGACTGGAAATGATTTTAATGCCCTGTGTAAACAGTCTGAGCTGGCATTGATTCAGCTTTATCTTATTTTATGAATGCACATGAAGACTGAGAACTTTCAGGCCAGCTGCATGGCTGCAGGGTTTTTCCAGGCTGCTGCTGGAGAAGGGTTGGGTCCCCTCTATCTGCAGCAGGACACGTGCCCAAGGTCAGAGCCTGGGAGCCCACGCTGCTACTGCACCTTTGAGCCCTGCACTGGCATTTTAAAGCAGGGACTCAAGCAGATCTGTGTGCAATTAGGACTGGGGGATTTTTTTCTGGAGAAGAATTTTGCTGGATTTTCTGGGGAGACAGATCTCTTAAACTTGGGTTGCATCTTTTTCAGACATAATCCGGTACTCCATCAGTGGCAGGAAATTTTCAGGAGTGTTGGGTGTTAAACCTTTGAAATGGGTATCTGCAATTAGGCTGTTCCTAAACTTCTGGTCCTCAAAAATTCTTCAGAGGTTGATCTGAAAAGGGAATTCACATTTGTATTCCCTTAAAAAACCTCAACATTCTACTTTTTGCATGAGTCAAATGAACTTCTAATATATATTTTGGTTCTGTTACCAACCCAATATATACATTATTCATGCAGATCTGCATTTCCAGATAATTATAAGGAACATCCTGAGTAACATCAGAGGTTTTTGTGCTGGTGTAGGGAAGTGACTCATGCAGCAAGAAAAGCTCCTCATGTTTCAGCCTGTGGAGAATGATACCCTAGAAAGGGCTTGCATGACCAAAGAACAAACTGTTGGAAGTGAACTTTGAAAAAGGAAATTTCTGTTCTTTCAGAAAAATCTGCTTTTGTAGGTCCACTCTCAGATTTTGTTTTTGAAACTACAGATGATCTAAATGTTCTTATGTACAGCAGTTTGATTTAAGCTGGTAAATGTAAATTACAGGTTAAAAAAACTGTTAAGTTTTATTTATTTATTTTTTATTTATTATTTTATTTATTAAATATTTAAGGAGGATGTG
>VZUA01076097.1:0-10765 GCA_013401035.1 Horornis vulcanius | reverse complement strand
TGATGGGAAAGGGGAAAGAGGAGTGAGCCTGTCCCTTTCAGCAGGAGTATAAGTTTAGGTTGGCTTAGGTGCATGTTGAACTTCATCATCAGGAAGACAGAGTTAATGCATCCAGTTGTTAAAATAAGAAAATACATGCTAGTAATTTATAAAATGTATAAAATATAGAAATAATATATGCTAGTATATAATGAGATTGAGCCAGACCTTGGTACAAAGCCACAGTATTTAAAGCTACTTATGCCCAAGTCTCCATGTAAAGAACAGGTTCTTATGTTGATCCATGATACAGAATTTACCATTATCCTCTTTAAACTATTCACTAGAAAATCTTCCTTTAGAAATTAAGTTGTTTTTTATCTAACCTGGCATTAATCTTTGGCTTTTAGAGCATTTTCCTATTGCTTAGAAGTAACAGGTGGGTCTCTCTGTTTTCTTCTGATTTCCTACACTCTTTAGACTATGATTTAATGATTGTAGAAGCTGTCTGTACACTTCAAAATGAATCCTTCTGTACATGTCTTACATGAACATGCTCAGTCCTATCCATGGATTAATTTCCCTAGAATTCTTGGCTTTCTGATTGTTATTAGCACTAGATGTATGGAGGAAATTAGGCCAAAGGTATCCTGTGAAGAAGGCATGTGCAGGGTTTAGCCTACTAGCCAGATGATACTTGTGAAGTTGCAGTATTATCAATGCTCATGTTGATGTTCATTTTTTTGTACGACTGTAGTTCCTGTAGACAACATGAGAACACATAGACTTTTATTTTTGAGGGGCTTTTGGGGGTTTTTTTTGTTGTTGTTGTTTTCTACAAGTTGCAATCCTTCGTGGATATAGAGAGAATCCTAAATATGTGGTACTTACACCAGAAACACTAAAATACTAAAGGCCAGCAAAGACTCTTCCAACACTTAAAAAAAATGTGGCTGTTCTCTGTTATATTTGAAGGAGACTGATTTACAGCTTTATGCCTTTATGTCTCTTGAATGACTTCATGTGGTAGAAAAACAACCTGTGGAAACTGTGTGTCCTACCATAATTCAAAGGGGACAGCTACATTGCTCAGGGCTCCAGTCTGCTTGGATACTGGTTGTACATAAAAAATTATGGGAATAGGGAACTTTAATGTATATTCATCAAGGCAATCCTTGTGTTTCTGAGAAACTAATAATGTGACTTTTTGGGGCAGATTTCATACACCAGCTCCAGTAAATAGTCTCCTACTGCTTTGGGCATTTTTATAGCTGTCACAATGTTGTGACAATGTTGTAGATAGCTACTTCTTGTGGTGAAAGCAGCCTAGATACAGCAGCAATGACTGCTATTCAGGCTAAGTCCTAAATATTTATTGGCTTCCTGGGTAGATTTTACAGCCTTCACTGAGCTCCAGGCTTCTATGTCTAGGCTGCTGTCATTATGAAAGATAACTGGTTTTAAGATAATACAGGTGTGTCTACACTTCATGCACAACACTGACAGCAGCATTAACACATCATTTAGTATTCCTGGAGTTTGCATCACTCCAGATGTATGTGTTAGTCACATACAAACCAGAAACAGCTTTAATATGTGCTTTAAAAGCCAGGGAAGTACAAAGCAGCTGCCTCCATGTTTCTCAAGGTAGGCCATTTTTATTTTACCAGAAAATGGTACCTTTTAAGACTGTAGCACATGGACAAAATTCTTTCTCCACTATAACTCTGAATCATGAGAAACAGTCTGCCTCAGGCACTAAAAGACACTAAACTACTCACAGGACAATCCAATCTGTAGGAAAGGGTTAGGATTTTGCTAGTGGCATGGTCTCAGTAGCAGTACAAGCTAGGCAAGTATTTGAAGTCTAGTAGAGCAAAAATTATGCTGAATGGTCGAAGTACTTCCTGTTAAGCTTAGTGAGCGATTGTTTTAAAATTACTTTGGAATTTGTTATTAGTTCTCTTCTAGTAGAAGAGCGAAGTGTTAGTTCAGCTGTAAATGAACATGATTAACATGGGGACTGCGATCTCCATCTTTAAGCATATGGTTATGAGCAAGTTTGTTCCACTGCAAGGGCGCGGTAGAGTGTGTGTATCTCACTGCCCTGTGCTGTGGGGTCAGATTTAAACACTCCACGATTTGCTTCATTTGTTACTGGAACTTGAGATGCAGTAATTTGTGGTAGCAACCAAAGTAGCAGTTGTGGATTCCAGTTTTCACTCATTCTGACTGGTGCCTTCCTTCTTTTCTTTCTTTCTTCATCATGCAGCATTGAACTCTATTTACTCAGCTGTGGCCTGGAGACAGGAAGGAGCAACGTGGTCATGCACCAAAACTGCCTTTGTTTATTCCAAGCAGCTCTTGGCAGTCAATGTGGTACATGGGCAAATGTAATTTTCTGCATGGTCTTCACTGACCTTGCTGTAGGGGATAGGAAAACAGGGATCACAGCAAACTGAAGACACCTCCTAAGGTCTGTGGTGATCCCACTTCCTGTATGAAAGGTACCCAACTATAGTCTGAAAAATTGGTATGATTTGTTGGTCAGGCGCCTGGGGTATCTACAGGCTGAGTTGTGTTACAGCCTAAAAAAGTCTGCCTGCGTACTTCAGTGAATAATTTGCTGCCATTTCCCCAGGCATTAGAAACAAAGGGTTTCTTTAGAGCAGGGACTTCTCTGCACCACTTCAGCTTTATGGGCAGTTTCTAGTCTAAATGGACCATTTGCCCAAAGATTGAAACTGTAATTAATTCCACTGTTATTGACAATAAACTCTATTCTCTAATGTGCTGGTTTGGAGAGGTTCTCTGCCACCTTTCTGAGCAGCCTTCTGCTTTTATTCTATATTGTTTTGTTGTTTTATAGTAGAGGAGTAAAGGATGATGCTGTGATTTGGTAAGAAGACAGAGAAGAAAAAGACAGCATAAATTATTATAAGTTTTTGAACTATATTATTTCAGCCAAGTGAGAGATCTCTATTTATGCCTCAGAACTAATGCTCTCTTAGGGCCCAGTTACCTTCTCAAGCTCTTTTGTTTATCAATCAGACAGAGACTGAGAAAAAAGTGCAACTTTCTTTGGAAACCTCATCCTTCAAAAAAAAACCAAACTCAAACTCCTTCACCTTCAGGGAGAAAAGAAGAGACTACAAACCAAAATTAATGAAAAGTGCCTTAGCTGATTAAAGCAGACAGATTATCCTCTTAGAGCTTGTCTGTTCTGAGTGCATGAAGGATGCTTTGTACACTGCTGGACACCACACTGTGAAAATCTAAAGGGGATCAAAACAGAGGAACAGATATAACTGGGCTAAGTAGGGAAAGAAGTAGAGGGTAAGGTAAACAGATTTAAGTTTAGATAAATGTAGTTATCTGTTAAGTAGATTGAATAAGATACAGTATGAAGAAAGGGCTATTATAATGGTCTGTTGACAAATGAAAAAAATAATAACAAGCAAGAGATGTAAGGGTGCATAAATAGAAATATTAATTTAAGCAAATTAAAAATTGAAATTGAGTATTGCATAAAGCTTTCAATTGATGTGATTCCTTCAGACCAACATCTAGACTTTTTAGCAAAAATCAGAAATGTATTGCCCAGCATTATTCAAAGCTAGATTTAGAAATCCTTGAAGAGTAAGAGGACCATACTATCCTGTTCACTTATGAGAAAGTGTCTGTTTCAACAAGAGCTTTTATATGCCCAGTTTCCATTTTCATGTAACCTGCTTCCTGTGCTGGACCGTTAGAAAATCACACTCACAGAATGGGTCACTGACCACAGTGGGTCATTTGGTCCAACTTTCCTGTACAAGCAAGGTCATCCTAGAGCACATGACACAGGATTGCATTTAGAGGGTTCTTGAGTATCCCCAGTGAGAGACTCCACAACCTTATTGGGCAACCTAGTGTGTGGTCACTCCCCCAGTAAAGAAGTTCTTCCCATATCCATGTGGAAATTCCTGTGCATCTGTTTCCACCTGTTGCTTCTTGTCCTACTGCTTGGCATAATCAAAAAGAGCCTGGCTCCATCCTCTTGGCACCCTCCCTTCAGGTACTGATAGACATTGATGAGGTCCTCTCTCAGTTGTCTCTTCTCAAGATGAACAGGCCTAAGTCACTCAGCCTGTGCTTGTAAGAGATTCTCCAGAGCCTTAATAACCTTCGTAACCCTCCACTGCACCTGCTTCAGGAGCTCCAGGTCTGTCTTGTCCTGAGGATCCCGGAACTGGACACAGTGCTCCTGATGTGGCCTCACCAGGGCTGAGTAGAGAGGCAGGATCACATCCGTGGACCTGCTGGTAATGCTCTTCCTAGTGCATCCCAGGATACCATTGGCCTTGGCCACAGGGGCACTGCTGGCTCGTGGACAGCTTGTTGTTCATCAGGACCCCCAGGTCCTTCTCTGCAGAGCTGCTCTCCAGCAGGTCAGCCCCCAGCCTGTGCTGGTGCATGGGGTTGTTCTTTCCCAGGTGCAGGACCCTGCACTTGCATTTGCTCAATTTCAGTTGGTTCCTCTCTGCCCATCTCTTCAACCTGTTGAGGTCTTTCTGAATGGCAGCCCAGGTGGCCAAGGAGGCCAATGGCCTGGCCTGTATCAGCAGTAGTGTGGCCATCAGGACCAGGGCAGTGATTATCCCCCGTACTCAGCAGTGGTGAGGCCACATCTTGAACCTTGTGTCCAGTTTTGGGCTCCTCACTGCAAGAAAGACATTGACAGGCTGGAGCGTGTCGAGGGAAGTACAATGGAGCTGGTGAAGAGTCTGGAGCACAAGTCTTGGGACAAATGGCTGAGGGAGCTGGCATTTTTTAACCTGTAGAAAAGGGGAAACCTTACTGCTTTCTACATTTACCTGAAAAGAGGTTGTAGAGAGATGGGGGTCAGTCTCTCTTCCCAAGTAACAAGGTTAGAGAAAATAGCCTCCAGTTGTACCAGGGAAAGTTTAGATTGGATATTAGGAAAAATTTCTTCACTGAAAGTGTGGTCAAGTATTGGTATCTGCCCTCCTCCTCCCCCCGCCCCCATCCCCACCTCCCTGGGAACTGANTTCCACCTGTTGCTTCTTGTCCTACTGCTTGGCATCATCAAAAAGAGCCTGGCTCCATCCTCTTGGCACCCTCCCTTCAGGTACTGATAGACATTGATGAGGTCCTCTCTCAGTTGTCTCTTCTCAAGATGAACAGGCCTAAGTCACTCAGCCTGTGCTTGTAAGAGATTCTCCAGAGCCTTAATAACCTTCGTAACCCTCCACTGCACCTGCTTCAGGAGCTCCAGGTCTGTCTTGTCCTGAGGATCCCGGAACTGGACACAGTGCTCCTGATGTGGCCTCACCAGGGCTGAGTAGAGAGGCAGGATCACATCCGTGGACCTGCTGGTAATGCTCTTCCTAGTGCATCCCAGGATACCATTGGCCTTGGCCACAGGGGCACTGCTGGCTCGTGGACAGCTTGTTGTTCATCAGGACCCCCAGGTCCTTCTCTGCAGAGCTGCTCTCCAGCAGGTCAGCCCCCAGCCTGTGCTGGTGCATGGGATTGTTCTTTCCCAGGTGCAGGACCCTGCACTTGCATTTGCTCAATTTCAGTTGGTTCCTCTCTGCCCATCTCTTCAACCTGTTGAGGTCTTTCTGAATGGCAGCCCAGGTGGCCAAGGAGGCCAATGGCCTGGCCTGTATCAGCAGTAGTGTGGCCATCAGGACCAGGGCAGTGATTATCCCCCGTACTCAGCAGTGGTGAGGCCACATCTTGAACCTTGTGTCCAGTTTTGGGCTCCTCACTGCAAGAAAGACATTGACAGGCTGGAGCGTGTCGAGGGAAGTACAATGGAGCTGGTGAAGAGTCTGGAGCACAAGTCTTGGGACAAATGGCTGAGGGAGCTGGCATTTTTTAACCTGTAGAAAAGGGGAAACCTTACTGCTTTCTACATTTACCTGAAAAGAGGTTGTAGAGAGATGGGGGTCAGTCTCTCTTCCCAAGTAACAAGGTTAGAGAAAATAGCCTCCAGTTGNCCTAGAGCACATGACACAGGATTGCATTTAGAGGGTTCTTGAGTATCCCCAGTGAGAGACTCCACAACCTTATTGGGCAACCTAGTGTGTGGTCACTCCCCCAGTAAAGAAGTTCTTCCCATATCCATGTGGAAATTCCTGTGCATCTGTTTCCACCTGTTGCTTCTTGTCCTACTGCTTGGCATAATCAAANGATGTGGCCTCACCAGGGCTGAGTAGAGAGGCAGGATCACATCCGTGGACCTGCTGGTAATGCTCTTCCTAGTGCATCCCAGGATACCATTGGCCTTGGCCACAGGGGCACTGCTGGCTCGTGGACAGCTTGTTGTTCATCAGGACCCCCAGGTCCTTCTCTGCAGAGCTGCTCTCCAGCAGGTCAGCCCCCAGCCTGTGCTGGTGCATGGGATTGTTCTTTCCCAGGTGCAGGACCCTGCACTTGCATTTGCTCAATTTCAGTTGGTTCCTCTCTGCCCATCTCTTCAACCTGTTGAGGTCTTTCTGAATGGCAGCCCAGGTGGCCAAGGAGGCCAATGGCCTGGCCTGTATCAGCAGTAGTGTGGCCATCAGGACCAGGGCAGTGATTATCCCCCGTACTCAGCAGTGGTGAGGCCACATCTTGAACCTTGTGTCCAGTTTTGGGCTCCTCACTGCAAGAAAGACATTGACAGGCTGGAGCGTGTCGAGGGAAGTACAATGGAGCTGGTGAAGAGTCTGGAGCACAAGTCTTGGGACAAATGGCTGAGGGAGCTGGCATTTTTTAACCTGTAGAAAAGGGGAAACCTTACTGCTTTCTACATTTACCTGAAAAGAGGTTGTAGAGAGATGGGGGTCAGTCTCTCTTCCCAAGTAACAAGGTTAGAGAAAATAGCCTCCAGTTGTACCAGGGAAAGTTTAGATTGGATATTAGGAAAAATTTCTTCACTGAAAGTGTGGTCAAGTATTGGTATCTGCCCTCCTCCTCCCCCCGCCCCCATCCCCACCTCCCTGGGAACTGATGGAATCACCATCCTTGGAAGTGTTCAAAAAACATGTAGACGTGATGCTTAGGGCTGTGGTTCAATGGTGGGACTTGGCAGTGTTGGTTAATGGTTGGGCATTAATGATTCTGTAATTCTAAGTTGTGGCTGTCATCTGAAACAAGGTTAATTATTTGGATGAGAGCCTAATAAAGACTAATGTGTTTGTGGCAAAAGAACTTATGCTCTGTACCTCAGTCCCAGTGCCAGTGCCCTTGAGATCCCCTCCCTGACTACTGCTTGGCTCTGCTTCCACTTCTGGCTCTTTCTTCCATACTTTGCATTCTTCTGTATATAGAAGTACTGCAAAATTGCTGCTATTCATCTAGTCTTCTTCTTAACTCCTGTCCACAGCCTTTTGGACTGTGAACATACAATCATGTAGGGCTTTTTGACATCAGGATGTTTCCATTCCCTTGAGATCCTATAAGCTTCCCTAGGAGTCACCTCTTTTAGACTCCTTCTGCTGAGCCACAGAGTTCCTTCTTGACCAATCTTTCACAAAGCCCTTCTCTAAAACATGAATCATTTGACTGGTTTTCTTGTGTTTTTTGGATCTTGGTTCTGTGCCTCCTATAATACAGTGACCAGATTTGTACACATTATTCCAAAAGAGACCATCCAGCTGCCTTAACTGAATGCCAAAGTAATAACGTCTGTGGTTTATACTCTGTAGCCTTCCATACACAACCCCAAAACCTTGTTTGCCTTTGTTACTGCTGCCAGATGTTCTGTGGATGATTTTCAAGTGTATTGTGGGGAATGTCACCATGCCAGTAAATTTCAGCAAATTTAAGCAAGTTTGAAATGATTCCTTTTTCCACATGGTTATATTCAAGTCAAACCAAACTGTGTTCTCACTTGAAACTGCCATGTTTTGGTTACCCCTTTTTCACACTGAATCACTACCTGTTATCAGTTTCTCTGCAGGAGCCTGTTCAATAGGATTTCCCCTTAATCAGGCCTCTTTTCAGATGGCGCTGGAGATTCCATCTAAAGAGCCCAGGTCTGAAAGTCTAGGGAACAGTTATATTGCCTTTAATACTCAGGCTACTTGAATTGGGAGTAAAGGAACTATGAGGCTTTTTTCCTAGAGAGGAAGCAAGGGGAGGAAACAGCCTATAAAAGAATTACAATGCTCTCACCTCTCTTTTCCTGCAGATTTGCTGACAGTGCAGGAATACCACTGCCTACTGCAGTTGCTCTGCCCTGACTTCCCAATGGAACTCACTCAGAAAGCAGCAAGGTGGGTCCTCATTCTCTCTTAAAAGGCAAGATTAGTCCTACATGCATGGACTTAGGAACTAGACCTGTGGGTAAAGGTATGAACAGCGACCTTCAGCTTTTAAGGTTTTGGGGCAAAGAGACGCCATCTTTTGAGGTTAAGAACAGGATGTTTCTCTAGTTCTGTGAAAGAGTATATATTTAAGATATACAAAGACTGAAATATCAATGCAGAGTGCTGCTGTTGGCTCTATGTTCAGATGAGTTGCAGATAAAAGAATGTTAGCCAATATGTTTTTAACTGACATTATTTTTAAACTCTTTTTTCAAATACTGTCTACCATTGTAAAATGTGTTCCCCCTTGCCCCAGCTTCTATGGTTGATCACATCTAAACACACTAACCTCTGAAGGATTACCAGTGTTTTAAAAGTATGTTTGGTAAGAACATGGCAGCTAATCTGTTTGAAATTTTATTTTAATCTAGACAAGGCAAAAAGCAGGTAGTTGGCTCAGGGCATTGATAATGTGATATGGAATATTTTACTGATTGTGCTTGCTGATTCCAGTCCAGCCCAGGCAGCTGATTATTAACTATCTGATTTTGAAAAAATGTAATAAGGTACACACATCTGTTCAGTTGCTTGTCCCCCAATGCTAGACTAAGAAAGAAACACTAGCCCTGTAGCAGAGATGTATCTGCCACTTCCTTTCATGGAGGTACACAAGCACCAGTCCTGTCTACTGGTGTGTATTTCATAGGGCTCCAGCTGAATTGAGCAGGAATTTGTGATGGTGCATGCGATGAAGGAGACTTTGGCATATCTACACATGTTGTGATGTTTGTGTCAAGGAATTTAGTCCACAAGGCTGCTTTAAAGTAGAGGCCCCCTTCAGGGGCCTGCTGCACTGTTGTGCATGTGCCATAGAGACAGACAAGCTGGCTTTGGGAGCAGGTGTTGGAGAGATATGAGATCTCTGTCAGAGGCACCCAGGCTCAGGTGGGGGTGACCTCACTCCTACTTTTGGCTGGCTAGAGATTTACTTGCACATTGCTAGCTCTGTAACAAGCTAATCTATTTGAACAATTTTAATTAAATTTGTTATATTTCTAAACCATTTTTCTCTTTGCTTACAACTGTTGCTCACTCTCTTGTCCTTTTTCTGTTCTACACTTCCAATTGTCCTCCCTGGTTGCTGCCTGTTGGAAGGGTGAGCTCTGCAGACTTTGTTACAGCACCAGTAGACCTAGTCTTTGCAAAACATGAGTGTCGCATGTGAACCTAGAGACATTGTTCCTTCTTCAGTCTGCACAATCCCAATGGTTTTGTTGCTAATTTTCTTCTGAAAGGAATTAAATAAAATAGCAGCGGGAGTAGTCACAACATTCAGCGATAAGAGCCAGGGCCTGCACTGGTGCTGCTGGGAAGAGGGCAGTCATAGCTGTAGCCTCAGTGCTGCATGACTGAGATGATCTCACAGCACAGTGCAGTCCACTCATGCAGGAGCTGTTGCTATGCTCTGATAACAAACAACAGGACTAAGATCAGGATATGTCAGAACATAATGGAGATGACAACAATATAGGTTTTATTCACATGACATCAGAGAGCTCAGTTTTCCTGTTCCTGGTGCTACACAAATGCAGAAGTCATACCCAAAAAATGAACTAGGATATACGTGTCTGTGAGATTTCTTGGTTTGTTTTGGTTTGGGTTTTTTTCCAAATTGTTATAGCCATTAGCAGATTAAAGACTTCAATCTACAGAGATACCTTTGATCTTTAGAGACACCTTTTGGCTTTCTGAATCTTGAAATTGCAGGACAGAAAAGGAAGGATTTTTTTTCTGGTTTGATGCCATGATTTTAAGACCTGTACCTGAGCACTGATTTTTCTATTGTAAGAGAAACACAAGGATCTCGCTTCCCACATTTGAGTAGTGACAGACAAGTAGTTCACAGCTCCTATGCTGTTTTATTTGGTGTGTGAGCTCATGTTGCACTGATCAGTACTAATGGAACTGGGGCTTGCAATTCAGTACCCCTATTGTTAAAAGATTGCCTAAGAGTGAAGACTGTTTTGTATGTTTTGTTTACTTTTGCCTCCATGTCTCAGTAAATAAACCAAGTCTCTGAAAACTCATTTAAGCCAGCCTGGCTTTAAAACAGATTGTGTCAGTTAGCCTTTAATGGTAGCAGAAAATGGTAAAAGTCCTTTCAACTTGCCTGGTCTAGAGTTTGTCCTGGGAACATCCTGTCTAGTCTGGATTTCTGAGATTTTAACCACAATCAGGAGACCAAAAAATTTCCCCATTGGTACAACAGTAAGGCTTTCCTGCCGGCCAAACCCACTTGAACCCTAAAAGACCACTATACCCTCTACCAGAATGCCTCAAGTGTAGGCATTTTTTTTCAGTCCTTTCCAAAGTTCCTCCTTGATTTTCATTATTCACTGAGTGCCAACTATTAACTTTTTAAATACATCTGTGCCTTGGGGTTTAAAGTCTAATTTGAACAAGAACAAAAAAAAAAAAAAAAA
>VZUA01076091.1:19681-32277 GCA_013401035.1 Horornis vulcanius | reverse complement strand
TGATTCTATGATTAGCTCCAGGTAAATCATGAAGTTGACACTGCTGAACAGCCATTGGATTTCCAGCATTCAATAAACATTTTATTTGTTTGATTGGTGTATTTTTGGGGTGTTTAAGATAAAACTTGGTGCATTCACTCAACCTTCAAGTCCAGCGTTATTTAACAGCTTCAATGAGAAATACTGTGTTTTTCTGTTACTAGTTTAATGCAGCAAGAAAACAGAGATCAAAGTATCTTGAGAACTACATTTAATTATAATCACCGCCACAAATGCCAGAGAAAGATGTGGCTCTGTCATAAAAGAAAACACAGTAAAACAATATTATGCAGTTTACAAATTCCATCAAACCACTGTACAAATAAACAATGCTACTGAATCACACAACAAATCATCTTACAATTAGGCCACACAAGACCATCTGGTTTGCAAACCAGCCTACAAGCCAAAGAGGAAAACTTTGAAGATAAATACTGCCATATGTGGAAGCCCAGGAAAAATATTGCTTACTAGCACGGAGCATCATTTTGAAATGTAATTCTCCGTGGGAATTGAAGATTTCTTACTGAGGCTAATATGTTTTGCAAGAAATCTCACAAAATGGAAGCATAAGGTATTACAGATAGGCCCAGAGACTGCAAAGGAATGAAAACCCTTTTAAAGCAGCTGGATTTAGCCTGTCTGCTGCTTGAGTACCTAAGTTAAATTAGAAGTTGTAACATTTTGTCTGTCCAGGACATTTGTCTAGTTGCACAAGGGAAACATCCTGTTCTTTCTCAGTCAAAGTGTACTGATAACAGAAAAAAAAGTAGAATTTGGTCTACATGAGCTTTAAATGGCTAAAGTAGCATTATTTTACCACTCCTTGTTATACTGATAATCAGAGATTCTTAGCATTCTGATGGAACAGTTTTGCAAAACTCAAGGTCTAAGGATCAAGATTTACCAAAGCAGATATTTGGAAAGTCTGTCTTCAAGTCACATAATGGTTGTTCTGTTCAGGAGACTGGAATTCAGTGTTCTTTAGAAACCAAGACACTGTAAGACACCTAAAAACAGACACCAACAATCAATAAAGATGTCTAAAATCTTCTCTCAAAGGTGTTGGCAAAAGAATGTGTTTTTTCCCAAGTCAGAGGTAAGTTCCTCCATAATATCGGTGATTCAGAATTGGGTCCTAGGCATCATGGTCAGTAAAGGAGAATATTAAAAAAATAAGCAAATCATAAAAACCACAAAATCAACATCAGCCACTTATCCATCTGAACAAATTTTGAATAAAATAAAAAATGCAGAAGTGTTTCATTTGTTGGAAATTTACAATCTCTGTGCTGTTCTGCTGGTTTGTTCCCAATTTGTTTTGCTTTATACCATGAAAGACCATGAACATTTGAAAAAGGTTTATCTTTCATGCTTTGAAACAAATAAATGAAAAAAAAAAAAGTTGAAATATTAAAAGGGATAGTTTTGGACGTTTATAGAATGATAAAATGCACTTTAAAGTGTATTGGCTTATATGCATTATAGAGGGTATAAAATTGCTTGAAAGCTTATAATTGACATCTCTAGCTCATTAAATGTTTTCTTTCTGTCACAGGTATTTCTCATAAAGTTGATCAAAGGTTTGGATTCTCCTGAAAATGGCTCATATGTTAAGAATAACTCAGAAGTGCTGAAGTCACATTTTTATTCTTGCAGGGTTACTAATGAAATCTGTACTCTTGGTACTGAGGTTTTGGAGATGGGTTTGAGCAGAGTTTTTAAAAACCAAGAACATACCTTTTAAAAAGGCAGCCCCCACTCCCAGTTTTCAGCCTCACAGCAAATGTAATGTCCTTACAGTTGTCCTGATTTAAAATTTTTCCCATATGTGGTGTCCAGTGCATCATCTTTAAAAAGGTCATAAAACTAATTGGGATTGTAGAGCCTTTTTTTTCACTATGATGTGAAGTTACACACAACTGGGCCACATCTCAAGCTGTCCTGATGCACACTGAGCTGGGTCTCCAATTGCTGCATTAGTTCAGTCCAGTGATTTCAGGGGAGGTCTGATTTATGTCAGCACATGCCTTGATAAAACAGAAAGAGAAGCAAAAGTGTTGTTGGCCTGACTTTGGGTGGTTGTAGGTTTGGGGCACCAGACTATTTCATCATATGTTCAATGGATGCTGCAGGTCACAGGGAACACTGCTGTGCTTTATGTGTATTACCAGCTCATGAGAGTGTTTCAGTCTCTGAAGTTTCTCCTGAAGCTCCTTAGACCGCGGAGTGGAAAAAACATGGCCTGCTGTAATCCAGCTAATAACAATTGAGTCTTTTCTCAGGTTTGCTGGCTGATGTCTTACACGGTTTGAGGTGCAGTCCCTGCATTTTCAGGCTCTTTGGACCACATGGCCAATGCAGAATGGAAGGTCTCTCCTTTTGACACCATGGGACAGCAATTTTCATGGAGATTCAGAAGGTGATATACAAAGATCTGCCAGTTTACATCATAGATAGATCCCAATTTTGTCAGAGCTATACTGGTGATTAAAATGGTGAGCAAGCAGGCTGTGCAGGTCTCAATTTATGATCTTTGTGTTACTTACTGCTTTTTTATTTCAGACTGCAGCAGTTGTATTGCCAGCACTGACAGCAGGCCTAGACCTACCTGGAGCAAGAGAAAGAACTGATCTTTGTCCTTTCACTGAGGCATAGAGAGCTAAAGCTGTGGAGAAAACCAAGACAAGTCCTTCCACTTAAAAGGATTTTCTCCCCAAATGATTATGGTCTCAGGCTATGACAGAGCAGCACCAACTTATCCTGGCTGGAGAGGCAGTCGTGGCTATGCATCAGCACTACCCCAGAGATGGCTTAAAACACATGTGAGTCACAGAAAGGAGGGGTTTGGGTGGCAAATTTGGAAAGGATGTGCTGGGGTAGGGCAGGGAAGGGCAGGGGAGGGCAAGAAGGGTGCCCATGGCTGGGAAAAAAAGTGCACTTATGGTCACTTTACTGCTGTTTCTTGCTGTGTTGTCTGCCTGTCTCCTGGTGTTTCCACCACAGCACAGGCTGCAGCCCTAAGCGTGCAAACAGTCAGAAAGAAAGACACCTCCTCCCAAGTGCCTGGATTTTGTCTGAAATGTGAGCAGGAGATGCAGGAGATGAAATCTCCCTCATCCTTGCTGAGGCCTGTCTCTGCAGCTGATTTTGAACAGCACTGAGTCACGGCAAAAGACATCAGGAACTCCCTGAAGCCAAAGGCGCCCTTGCCAGCATCCCAAAGGGGATTCCCAGCCACCTCACTCATGTGCAGCGCCTCCGGCATCCAGTGGCTTGCCCAGATTTATTTATTTATTTGTTTTATTCACCTCTGTTTTGTCTGGAAAAGACTTATCTGTTTCTCCTCCCGCGGCTCAGGCCTCTCTTTCAGCTCCTGCCAAATCCCAGGGCCACTGGTTTTGCCAGCCTCTTTGGAGGAGGAGCCATCCCTTGTCCTTGTCAGGCTGGCCAGCTGCCGGCTCCTGGGAGGTGACCAGGACCTGCCAGGAGAGGGATGCGGTGCCACAGCCGGAGGGAGAGACGCCAGGAAGGAGATGTGGTGTTTGGCACCCTGCAAAGGCTGTGGGGCTGAAGTATCACCCTGGGATGTGGCTTCAAGCCCTGGGCTGAGCTTCCAGTAGGGACACAGCCCCCTCTCACACAGGGGTGATGGGAAAGGCAAATCGGACCGAGAGAGGAGGAAAAGAGGTGCTCGGTGGCACGGGGAAGCTTTGCCAGGCTATGAATATGGCCCTCAGCTCCTGGCACGTGTAGGCTTAGCACTGCCACAGAAAGCCTCTTTCTCCCTTTCCAGCGGGTGCCGTTCTGGCTGGGACAAGACTCTCAGCTGCTGCCACAGCCAGGCCACTGTCATCCATGGAAACACACCAGTTTGATTCATCCTTGTATTTTCATCCGTGCCTCGCTTGGCGAGCTGCCCAACTAGCGTCTCCAAGGAGAGGGGCCTATGGGTGGCACACCCTTGGCAGTCAGACTGCACCAGGGGCAGGAGTGGAGCCTTCCTCAGTTTTTGGGGTGTCTCAGGTTGGTACAGGCCTGGCTGTGCTCCCACCACAGGCTCAGACCCAAGGGGTGCGGGGAGAGCATCGTCAGCGCCGCCGAGATCCAACGCCCTTCACTGCGGCTGCACACACAGCACTGTCCTGACATTGAATAAATAGTAAAAAAAGAGAGATGGAGAGAGAGTGAAACGTACACCCTCCATTTCACACAGTGTCCAGAAAGCCTGGCTGTCAGCATCCCGCTGGACTCCCTCCAGACAGGTATTCATTACATAGATTTGACTTTTTAAATACGATAGAAATGAGAACTGCAAACTTAATATGTTTTTCTTCTTGGGAGATGAGGGGGCAGGAGGGAGGGGAATAGCATTTACCTCATAATTTCCCTTTCTCTTCCCCCCTCTGTGTAAGCCACATTATTCTTTCTGCAAAGGTACTTGGGGAAACTTGCTAAAATTTTCCCTCATGCTTGAAATTTACTTACCCTGGGTAACAGGAAATGTGGTGTCTTGTGATGTAGATTGTTATACCAGATGGTAATCTTAGCACATGCTATTTGTGTAGATCTGCGGTGCAAGTGAGTCATCATTCGTAGCTGACCTTCACTGCTGTGAAAATACTTCATTCAATAATAACAACAACAATGACAATAACAATAACAAACAACCTTTCGGCAGGGTCGGGCTCTGCCGGGCGGGAGGACTCGGGCCTGCTGTGCAGCCAGTGAAGGTGGGTCCCGGGCTCTCGGCAGAGCGTGGTTACAATCCCTCTGGAGCAGGATCCAGGACTCGTTACGAGTCTTTCCATTGGCTCTGCTGAGCTCTGGATCAGGCCCAGGACGTGTTGCATCACATTTCTTCGCAGCCTCCTTACGTTCCCCTCTCTGTGCTCCTCTGTTGACAGAAAGCACTTGCCCTTTTTCTGCCATATGGGAAGAGGCTCAAGCCCCATAATCAGACCTAAATGACGGGACCAGCTTGCTGCTGTTTGCAAAGTCCCTGCAGCATGCTGAGTTTAGCAGAATGAAAAGACTGTGAGATGCATTACCCCTGAAATGAAATTATGCTTGCAATTTCCTCGCCTTAAAAAGGAGTGGTTTTACCTGAGACAGGTAACAAAAGCCATTGATATTTCAATGGTTTTGCTGGAGCTTCCCACAACACCAGTGGCAGCTCAGCCTTTCTTATCCCTTGTTGTCTGCACAGATAGTTCTGAACACAGATTCCTGCTTCAGCAAGCCTGCAGATCTAAGCCCAGATCCTGCAAGGACTCTATTGGTGCATGATTGAGCTCGTAAATTGAAATTACAGTTGTTATTAGTAGTGCCGCTGCAGTCCTGTAGAAATCCAGACATAGTATTTGACTCCAGTGTTTCCTGCAGCAATGAATTCCACTCTGGGAAGAAGCATTTCCTTTCATTTTCCTGAAGTTGTCCTTCTACTGGGGGATTTAAGACAAAGATTCATTTTTCTTTCCATTAAAATTAAAATACTGGATGCTAGCAGAAAGTGGTTTCTGGCTCTTTGTAAATATCAAAACCTCAGACCTTACTAGCTGTGATAGCTTTCCAGAGCTATTCTTCCAGGCATTTCAGCATCACCCTCACTGTGTCCTAGGAAAGAGGGTGAGAGTTTCAGACCAGGGTACATATTCTGCTTAGAAAGTTGTTTGATAAAATAAATAAAGCATTTAAGTAAGGAGAGCCCAGAAGCCTATCATATGTCAAACTTTTCAAAACCAATTACAACTCACATCTGATAGAGTGAAAATCACACTGGCAATTAGATCAAGAATGGCTGATTAAATTCCTCAGGCTCCCCAAATCACAACGCCAGTATTTGTTTCAAAGACCTTATAATTACTGTATTTAAAAGGCTGTTATTCAATACTTTCCTCTAACTCCAAATTGCTCCTGATGTCAGCTCGAGGTACATGAAATCCTGCCTATGGCATATGCTATGGCTGATCAGTGCACATGACCTTCACGGCAGCGTGCATATCTTTTGCTTTGTACTAATCTTCTCTAAGATCAGAGGAGATGGATATTGTAGAAGAGGCAGTAGGTCTGACTAAAAGCCTATTAAATCAGTGGAAAAACTGGATGTTAATGGACTTTAGATCAGGTCCTTTGTGACTGATTTTGCTGGATCGCTGTTGCAATAAAAATGCCTCTTTCCTCATGCTGAACTGTACTTATCTCCCAACCAGGGGAGCACAAGTGACACATACATTCGTCTTAACCTACCCCACATTTTTCCGCTGCTTTTATGAGTGGATTGACCAAGCAGGAGCTAGTTGCAAAACAAAATAAAAAAAGTTGCTTTGGGGTGCTGTGAAATCATGTATTTCTTCTACAACCTGTCTTGTTCAGGAGAATGTCATATTTGTTATGCTGTCCTGCTGGTAGCATTGATAAAGTGTTTTAAAATTGAAGTCCATTTTCTTGCTCTCACACCCAGTACATGCAGCCCTTGTAAAAGACAGAAAAATTCCTGATGTTTGAAAAAGTTGCTCCTGGTGCCAAAGCAGACAGAAAACGTCTATGCTCCTGTAGAAATGCAAGGGGAATAAAGCTGTTTCTAAGGGGATAAATGTCTCTCCTATTTCCTATTCCCTGTTACTTTGGTTACTGTTACTTTTAAACATTCCTAGCATTTTGCACATAATAAAAAAAGGCAAAATCCCTGTTCATTTGTAGACACTATTTTCAAACTGAAGCTGCTTGTGTCAAAGAAAAGTGTGAAGACCAAACTCCATCCCACTCCAGTATAGCAGTCCACCCTAGGTGAAGCTCTTGCTACTCTGCTCTGTGAAGGAAGGAGATACAAAAAAAAAAAAAAAAAAACCCACAAAAGTAAAAATTGCGCAAGAAGGAGGACTTGAAAAACATAGTCATGAGACGTAGTGACCTGCCTATTATCTTTGGTCTTATGATCACCATTGGCTGCATTTCTTCCTTCTGTGGGCTGGTCCAGGGTGCAGGTCCTGTATATGGCCATGCTGTGACATAACATAGAGTGCTCAGCTGTGGATAAAATGACAGTCATAGCAGTCATTCCTTGCATCCAGCCACCATCACCTCTTCCCCTCTACTCTTTCCCCCAAAACTGTTCTTCAGATGAAGCAAACCAGCAGGCAGCTCCTGTCCCCATTCCACTACCAGAGCCACAAACCAGTGTGTCCTCATCAGGACAAAGAGCTTGCCACTAGAAATGTTTCCTGCTGGAAACTTTCATAGCTATCCTGCAGCTTGTGTTTCTTTTACTTATTTAGGGTTCTATTTTCAGCTCATTTAGGTATCTATTCATGTTCTACCTAGAGCAGAGCTTGCAGGCCATCTGAAATATTTTTTTTCATATGCATTGCCCATCAGGACCCCTAGGTTTGTGTTTTGCAGGATAGACTGCATGAGATTTTATTTGTACTTTAATATCCTATTAAAATGACTGAGAGCTGCCAGTATAGGTTTGCTCCTCATGAAAGCATTTTAGCTTTCATTAAACAGTAGCATCTGTATTTGCACTGTGGCTTTTTAAAAAATTCTTTAAAGTGTAAAAAACTAATTTTTTATTTTCCTCAAAGTGTTGTATAGAAAACACACATAGCTGAAGTATCTACAAATATGGCATTCTCTGATGATCCTCATTCGTCTGTCATCAGTAATACCCTTTAGTAACCCCTGGCTAAGGCATTTTTCAGATATGCAGTTCTTCTGGTAACTTATTTACTCAGGGCAGTTTAATTCAGAGGCAACATCTGGATTTCCGTGGAAGCCAGTCTTACAGCTTAGCTGACTGAGGTACCACAGAGGTCAAGAGAACTGCCTGTGGTGATACTTTAGCTGCCATTGAACTTAGGACCTTCCTGCCTCCAAAACACTGTGTTGTAACTGTCAGACTCTCTCATCAAAAATCATATTCCCAAGGATGATCTTCTTTCCTTGGGCCCTGATTACATCCTTCCTTTTTTGTGGTCATTTTTAAGCCAATTTTATCTGTTCACAATATCAGCCCTGCAGTACTGTCTTAAGAAATATTGTTTTGCTCTGCATTTGCTTCCCAAACACATTTCAGTGTTTTCTTCAGACAAAAGACAAGGTTTGAAAGTGTCCTTTTGGCCCTTGAAAAATGATTTTCTATTCCTTGGAAATTTCTGAGATGCATAGGTACTTCTTCATCTGTGATCATCTTGTGAAATCATGTCTTTTTTGGGGGGTTTTGAAGCCATAAAAATCCATACAAAGCAAGCCTGTATTGTCTTTAGCTATTGTTTGTGTGCTAATTAAACATCTCCTTGAACAAACAGTGTAAACTCTCTAATAGATTTGTAATGAAAGAAATATTCAAAGCCTCAGTGATTAATGAGCAGATGTTAACAGGCAGTGCAAGCTTATGGGAAACCATTTCTAATAGTGATGTCAACAGAGAACAATTCACAGACATAATTACTAAAAAATTATCAGAGACTTCCTTGTCAAGTATTTTGTATGTTTATAAAGCTGTTGGTGACTCATTTTAAGCAGTCTGGGAGACTTATTTGATTTGGAATCGGGGTTTTATTATAGCTTAGCTGTTATGTAATAGTTTACTCAGACGGAATGGTCAACTATTCTTCCATCTCAGCATAGGCCTGATGTGTGCACTGAGATTCCTTGTAATTCTTTCAGCAAATCGTATCTAAATACTTTTCCATACGTTGGAAATACGGTTCTCGTTAAAGCTGAGTAGTAGAACAGCCCTTTGCTTAATTACCCATTAGATTGTCTGCCATTCACCATAAAGTTCAGATGCTGCAGTATTAGCCACCCTGTGCTGCTCAATTCCCTGTTCAATGTGCAGCAGCTCTCTCTGACGTGCAAGTAGCCTCCGTAAATTTTGTCTGTGTTTGTTCTAGAGGCAATTTCATTGCGGGGAGAGTGCTGCCATTTATGAAAGGCAGGTGCAATCACTAATTACTTAGGTTACAGCACAAACTGCAATTAATGTTGCCTGTCTCTCCAGTGTCATTAATGTTGAAATGAAGTAATCTGGATGTAATTTTTGCACTGGCGCTAAAACGACATTTCAGTGAATCCATGAGTTTCTTTTTCCAAGACATTCCAGTACAATCAGCTATAGAATTACCTATCTTTTTCTTTGATTGCTTACTGCCATTCCTTCAGATGAACTCCAAAACCCAAACTTGGAATGCTGAAAAAGGCAAGCACAGCTGTCCTCCATTCCTGGCTCTTCTCTGGGAGACTTTGAGGATTTTATATAGCTGAGATGTAGCTGGTATTTGTAGAAAGCACTTAGATTTTTGGATGTTAATACAGAGTTGTTGTTTTGATTTCTGTGTATCATGGTAGTGACAAGCTGTGGCAGATGAATAATGCCCATCAATATCATATTTAGACTTGCACTACCAAACTGTGCTTGGTGTTGCCAACAAACCAAGATCGTTTTGGGCCACTGCTCTGTGAACTCTCTGTAGCAGACTGTTGGTACCTCTTTGCATGCTTTTGTGTTTTCTGATCTGCAAATATTATTTAAATGAAATTAAAACTGTCAGCTGCAGTCAAACCTGACACAATTTCCTGGAGAATTATTTTGCTGCACAAACACAAAAGCTTATCAGTACAAACAGGTTTTGTAAGCAACTCAAGCCATAATAGTTTTGGGGCAGAAATAGCCTATATTTTTAATATGCATAGCCAGCCAGCTGCTTTTGGCACAGATGAGGCCCTAGTGCACATTCTCAGCCTGCAAGGAGCTTCAGAAAGATTTGTCAGAAAAGACACCTTCCTAGAGATGGCACTGGTGGTTTGGAGCTCCAGATGTCATCAGCCAGCACTAAGGAAGGGACTATTGCAACAGGGAGCAGAGATGTCAGAGTTTGACCCACTCCTACTCAATATAGAAACTCTTCTGTGTCTTACAGAAGAAATGCCTCAAGGAGTTTGGCTTCCAAGGGTCCCTGGAAGCCAGTAGGAGCTGGGTCCCTAAAACCCACTTCAAAAATGCCCTGGGAGCAAGAATGAGCAAAGGACTTTTGTGGTTGGAATTGTAAGGGAGCTGCAGCTTTCTAGGAGATTACGGAAGTATTTTTAATCAGGAAGCCAGTAGATGAAATGTTGTTCTCAGGTGTATGGGTAGATCTGAAATGACTCCTCTGATATTGGGACACCTGAACTTGTATTTTTCTCTTGTGTTTCCTACCTCTACTACATCGTATATGGCTCTGGTCCTGGGAAGATCCCCTCTCCTGGAGGAATTTGTTGACAGCAGATGCAAAAATAGAGGGTTTCCTATCACCTTGGTGATCTCTCACTGCTGCAGCAATTACTCTGATGAAGTTTTTTGACGGGTGGTTCAAAAACTGAGACCTGGAAAGAGCCATTTACAATCCCTCTCTTTCAAATTCTTTAGTCAGAACTGACAGTGTGGACCTGGACCACCTCATCCCCAAGCTTCCCTGGCTCTGGACTACACACAGCTCTCTTGTGACAGGGAGAGGGTTTCTGCCAAAACAATGCCATTCAGGTGCTGGCTCCCTTTTTCCTGCAGACAGTTCGTTTCAGCCTGGTAACACACCTACAGCACCTTGGGCTTGTGTCTAACACCATACTTTTGCAAATATACCAATGTCAAATAGAGATAAGACAGCAGAGATGTACTGCAGCTTTTTCTCCTTGCCACTGTTTCTGTAACATTACTGGGGAGATGTTTATCTGAACAACATCTATCCTGGAAAACAGGATAGTGCCAGGATATTGTACTGGAGAAAGCAATTCAGTACAGAGGAACTGCAATCCTTTTTCAGGATTCCCATCAGCATGGGAGACTTGTGAGGCCTTATGGGGACATCCAGAAATGTGCGTTACCTAAAGAAGTACCTTCAAAATTTGGATAAATGATGCAAAAATAAGACTTACAAGGCTGGGAGACCACCTGCCTTTCCTGCTGTGTTCAGCTGTGGAGCTCCCTTTCCCGAGCTTCAGGCCACATGGGAAGGCAAGATGGCCTTTGCTGCAGCTACGGCAAAACAGAAGCACTTGGTGGGTCAAACATCTCTGCAGAGATCCCTCCTTCCCAGCCCTGAGATCTCCCAGAGCACAGATGAGTGGAAATTTAGCAGAGTGAAAATCTCAGTGATCAACAGCGAGCCCAGGCCATGTGCTGTGGTGGAAGGGGCACATTGGCCGGTTTGAGGTGAGTTGCTGCAGGAGCTGAGGTGACCCACCTGGGCAGCCCCAGGGGCAGAACATTCTCAACTCTGTGTCTTTCAATGGCAATACCATCTGAGATGAAAAATTTGAAAGTGGACAAGAACATTTAAAGGGTAAAATGTTATTTTAAGCACACAGTGTTTTCTAAACTATTTGCTTATCTAAGCTATGCTCATTTATGGCATGATCAAGCAAGGTACCAAAGCCTATATTTAAGCAAGAACTCTAATCAACTTCCTATTTCTGAGTCTCATCATGAAATGCATTCTTCAATTCATGCTCTTAACTGGCTTTGAAAAGCTCATCTCTACACCTCTGAATCGCTTGTGAGTCTTTTGGTACAGCTCAAGCCTCAAGTCAGCAAGCTTAAATCTTTAATATTCATATGAATAGTAATTATTATCTTCTATAGACCTTTTAATTGTAAAAATATTCTGTTTTTCAATGGAAAGGTGTAAACAGCGTGTCGTTTGGTGAATGATAACAGCAGAAATATTCAGGGGTATAAAAGAGATGGAGGGAATGACTCATGTACATATAGCTCTGAACACCACAAATTTTGAAGTGACTTCTGGACAAGAAAGTTAAAATTGTTACCAAAACAATAAAATTCAGGGCTGGTTTTATTTTGAGAACCTTTAAAGTAACTCCCTTTTATATATTTTCATGTTTTTAAATCCTCAGCAAGACCTTTTTGTAAAGTTATTTCCAATTGTTTTTTTGTCAGAAAGATTGTGGTGAGCTATAAGCATGTGTATGTAAAATGAGCAGTAATAAAATAGCATTGTAAAATGCAAAATAACCTGAACAGCAGGTACTTTCCAGAAGTGTTTTTGTTACTTTTTTGTGAGATGTGCTTGGAGGAAAAATGAGTGTTGCTGTGTCCAAATGGCTAAAAAAGCAGACCCAGTAAATAAACCCTGTTTTGGACTGTTTGTATCTAGCTGGAGACTACAGAGCAGAGAAGGGAGGTGCTCTGCACAGGGACTGCCTGAACTTTGTAAAAGGGAAAAGAAGCTTTGGGGGTATCCTGTGCCATAGAAAGAAACGTGTGTCAGAGCTGTATGTGTCTGTATATTTATGTGGTGTGTGTGGGTGAGAGAGAGGGTCCTGGAAGCAGAAACAAAATGAGGGATGTGGTCCTGGAAAGAGAAAACTAGAGAAAGGCCAAAGAGCATTGCTGAGCTGGATCCAGCCCTGGGACATCACTCCAGCCAAGGAAGCTGTGAGTTAGATTTTTTTTTTCTAACATGTACATTTTTTTATTACATTCTGAGTAATTTCCCACAACATTCCACATTTTTTAAGCCTTTTCAGAAGGGGAAAGGGAGGGAGGCTTGAGAAAC
>VZUA01076091.1:1082-14683 GCA_013401035.1 Horornis vulcanius | reverse complement strand
AAAAGAACAAAGAGGAAAACCATAGGTAAAAAGAAACTGAGATGATAAGTAGTGGCAAAAAACCAATTTTCCTCATGTTCCTTCAAACAAAAAAGAGGTGCTTAGGAGGACACATTGTACTGCAGAGGGTATTTGTCACTTCTGTGTACAAGGTGTTGGAAGGGTGAGATTTGGTGTGAAGAATGACAGGTCAAAGGGCAAGGAAAAACCTGAGACACTCATGTTCTGTACAAACCCCAGGTTTCTTTAACATTACATTTTTGGTAGTTTGGATCCTCAAGTTTTGATGTAATTGCATTGTTCTCTCCGAATTCTGGTTTGAGGTCAGCTTCTGATTCTTGCCATCTTGTGGTGTGGTGCTGCACTGCGACCATCCCTCAGCTTCTCTGCAGATACAGCAGATGAAAAACAATGTGCTTTCATAAATGTCTCACGGGGAAAAAAAAAAGAAAAGACCCTTTCTTTGAGGATTCCTTTCTATAATTTGCAATATTTTTCCTGTGTCTAGGTCTTCAATTAAACTCTGCTTCTCTCCTTGTTTCCCCAGCTATTAGCAGGAGCCCAAATTATTCCCAGTCTGGAACCTGAGACTGAGAGAAATGACCCCTCTCCAGATCTCTCTCTAGCCTGAACTCTTGGGCCATTTCCTACTTGCAAAGCCACAGAGTCTCCACACTCTTCTTGAAGCTGTTCTTGGATTTGAATTACACCATCATAGTCTGCCCTATATCTCAGACACTCATTTACCAGAGGTAAGAGCGTTTTTAAAATAGTGCTTTAAGAGGGAGCTGTAAAGTTCAAGCTCCTGTCCTCCTACCTCTTATTATCTCACCCTTCCATCCACCCCAGGACTCTACACGTCTAAACAGGAATTAGAGGAAGGATGGCAGACCTCTGGAACTCACAGGCTTTAAAGGGAACCCCATATGCTTGCAGTGCTCTTTATTGCAGCACTCCACATCCAGGAGCCAAGCCCCACAGACTTACCACAGGTGTTTTCTATTTTTAATATCCTAAATATCAGGCATGTGTGCTGTTAGTGACATACTTTTGTGCTTCAAGGTGCTGGAAAATGATTAATGTGTGAGAGTGCCTGCTGCCAGCATCTGATCCAAGTTCACTGACTCTCAGTTAACGGGTTAGGAGAAGTCATGTCTCATGCAGTAGTTCTGCCTCAGCAATCCTCCTCACTGAGCGGTCTCCATGGAAGACATCTGAGGCTGTGCTGACTCTCAGTTCATCTCAGACTTTTCCAATCACAGTAAGAGTTGAGCGATTTTGACACTGGGGTCCTGTCTCTCCCAGATTGCCAGAATGATGACTTCATTCTGGGCTTGAAGAGCTTGGAGGTCAGTCAAAAAGATGTCTTGCTAACTGGCTTACCTAAGGCTGGCCAGCTGTGGCTGTCCTCACTATCTGATAAGCCTGGGACCCAGTGAGAAAGAACCTGTGTGCAACAAGTCTACAGGGGCAGTAGTCTTGTTTTACAGGATTCCAATAATGAGTTTAAACTTTATTCTCCCTGTTATATTGTGAGGGAAAAAAAAAGTATCCTCACGTGTCTTAGTTTGTAGACCTGGTTGCAATAAGGTGCAACAAAGGGAATAATGAAACAGATGAGTTAAAATTTTTTTAAAAAAGAAATATGTTCTGACTCAAAGTTCATGTCAAGGTTTCATTTGTTTGCTTGCTTGCTTTTTTTCTTTTAAAAAACAACAACAAAAATAGCAGCAACAAAACCCCAGAACTGAGAGCCAAGCAAAAGTATGAAAAATGGCTTCTTTGCTCTAGGATTTTGATCAGAATCCACAAGCTTTATCCAGATACATGAATTTTGCACTTCTTTGCATATCTTTAAGAGGATTTAAGAAAGCTTGTTCTGTTCATTGTTGAAGGTGGAGTTTAGAATCACAGAATGAATAGAATGCTTTGGATTGAAAGAGACCTTCAAGATCATCTGGTTCCAAACCCCTGCCATGGACACCTTCCACTAGACCAGATTTCTCAATGCCCAATCCAGAGTAGCCTTGAACCCTGCCAGGGGTGAGGAATCCACATCTTTTCTGAGCAACCTGTTCCACTTCCTCAAAATATATTGTGCTTTGCATTGCCTGATATGTGAAAAACACCTTGGGTGCTAGTAGATGGCCTGAGGAGAAACTGAATGGGTTTCACCAATATTTTTGTTTTCAGGAAATGTTATTTTTCTTGTAAATGGTATGAAGTTTAGCTTTGGTGAGTTTTTCACCCCTTTTTAGGAAAAAAGCTTTTTGGTGAGTAACACCACCATTTCTAAGTTAAAAGGTGCTGTTCAGAAGCAAAGCACAGAAACAGCAGCTCCCTCTCTCCTGCCAGGGGCAGCGAGTTCTCTGCTAACTGATCAGAGCCATGCAGAGAGCAGGATAATGAAGAGCTAAGACTTTGTGCCTGCCAAAGGGAAAGCCTGAAGAACAAAAGGCTTGTGGGTTGTCTTCCCATCACATCCAGGAGGGCTGCACTTCAGAGCCACTAGGTCCAAGAGTGCCCTGCACTTTCAGCCTGCCCCCATACAGATATAGGATGTTCAGTACTTCCCATCTTCTTCCTACTTCTACCTGCTTGTTGCTTTCTGGATGTTTTAATTGTATCTGTAAATGTTTGCTCCTAGAGAAGACTACTCAAGCTAGGGGGAGGTAAGGGTACAGTATGGGAAATGGTGAAATAAAACCCCTCCTCATCAAATTTGCCACAGACTCCATACAAGACACGGCTGCTTGATAATACATGGTAGAAGTCTGAATCATAACACACACTTAAGAAAAAAACCCATCAAACAAAACCCCCAAAACTAAAGAGAGTGGCACATACCAAAGTGTGAAAGAGTAAGAGATAAAAAGAGGCTCACAAAAAGGAAAATAGAAACCATTTGAAACACTCGTTTCCTCTTAGAGTTTTGACTAATATCGGGAGGCCAACAACGAGCATACCACATCAGAGACCCTTTTCACCTTGCCCAAAATAATGAGCTCATGTTTGCAGATTGCCTAACACTTTGTTTTCAAGCCAAAAGTATCAGATTTACACTCGGATTACAAATTGTTACAATGTGGGAAGAGGTTATGGACAAAGTAAAAGTCTGTGGGATGCTTTAACCATCTATGATTTTGTTTGTTAGACCATGTAATAGAGAAGAGACAATAGCCCCTAGAGGGGAAAGATGGAATGGTGCAGTGCCATTCAGTCCCTGACACTTCATGATATTCCATTAATGCAAAGCAACTATACATGTGTTTAAGAATGCCTTCGTTTCACTCATTTGCTTTGTGGTGTTTCTCATTTTAATCCTAAGAAAGCACAGTTCTGAATGCTGTGGGGAAAAATACACTGAGTACCTTCTTCCAAAATGAATATTTGCTTTTCCTGCTCCTTGATTAGATTTGCACTGAAAACAAGCTTCAGCTATTGCTTTCTTTGCAGTCAGGAGCCTATGGATGCAACTGATGAGTCCATGTGTGTTTTCCCTGCTCATCTCACTTGTCTACTCTCATCTACCCTCTTCATTATTAGTTGTCTGCTAAACGTTGTCAAAATTAAATTAAAGGAGAACTTGGACTTAAGTGAAGACTATAAAGTTGTTTCACAATAGACCAGTAGATCCTATTTGATAATTCAGCACTCATTGCTTCTATGTATCTTCAGTAACTTTTAAAGAGCAAGAGTCACTATTGGGTCTCCAAGGAACACGTTGAAAATTTTAATAATGTATTTTAGGTATGAACTGAGACATGATAAACTCTCTCCTTGTTTTCTGCCTTGGCAAGCATGATAAATATTTTGAAGGATATTGAATTAATTGACTTGACTTCTCTTTCTGCAAATACTTTTTGCCATACAGTTGGATCTTTTTAGGGTCACTGCTTCCCTGTCTACTGAAACTTCTGTCTTACCTGGTTTTATTTTAATTACTGATCAGAGATGAGATGCATGAACACCTGAGTCACTTTCTTCATTTTATAGTTTGAAAAACCCATCTCTAATCCTGGCCCAGAAAATCTTAAAAGATAATTATTTTGTTTTGTGTCTTTGAATACTGGAAAATGTTTAAATCAATGCTCCCTCCTCTGTCTCTCTCTGTCTCCTCTTCCACCCCTCTTGCATGCTTTCTCTCTTGATGTCTTACTGAACAGGAAAAGGGAGCGGGGAAAAAATGCAGGGCTTGAAGGAAAGTCTCAAAGTCATGAGGTACAAATCCTCTTTCCATATTATTTCCCTGCTTCCATTCCCCCAGGGCCCTTGAAGGCAGAGATAAAAGTATCTCAGATGGCCAACAAAGTGTCTCTGCTTGATTTTACTGAAAGGGAGAGCATGACAAAAAACAGACTCCAGTGTGGTTGCCATTTAAATTAGCTATATAAAATTGTGATGACAGTCTGAGTTAATTAATAAATCATTATTACAATTTCATATATTAATATTCTGACTACAATAAAAAGTCTACATGTCTTTGAGAATACTGCACAAGCCAAATACTGCTTTGTTACAAGGCATTTTACAGATGATTTCCTTCTGTGAACAATATTCTTCAGAGGACAATTTAATGCCTCAAGGGAGAAAATGTATATTTCTACAGTCATGCCATAAAGGACAGATTTTGGGAAGATCTCTGAGTTTAGCTTCTTTGCTGCAGGTTCAGAAGGCTTTTTCATTTCTCAGTTGACTGAGTTTCTCTGCATTGACCCAGTGACTCCTACCAGGCCTTGAAGAGAGCAGTGTCTATTGTTATTTATTTATGTTCAGTAGGTAGCACTTCCCTTAAGGAATTAGCGAGACCAGCGGGACGCTCCTCATTTCCCCGTGGTGAAAAACCCTCCCTATCCTGCTTTTCCCCACCTCCCCCTTCCAAAACCTCCACCCTCTGCTGTCCCACGTGCTTCCCTCCCACGTTCTCGAAAAATCCCCCTGCCTCTGTCCTTGGCTTCAAAGAGCTGCTGGAGGTGAGAGAGGCTTTGGATTGAGCTGGGCGGCTCCGTGACAGCAACTCAGGGTTACTGATGATGTATTTTGATGATGTGTGAATCACTCACAAAAATAAGACGAAGAAGTGCATTTTTTGGTCCACTGGAAATACTTTATGTAGCTTGAAATTCAGTGTTCCGGTGAGCAATCAGATACATAATTTTTAACTAGATGAATAATAAAAAACTCAGTAAAACCAATCCAGAATTACATATTTTTTGATTCTTCAAAATTCTACTTTGGTTTAGTTTGTTAAAATCGTTTACCAACAGGGGCATGAATTCGAAGGGAATTTTCAACTCCCTGAAACTGAATATTTTATTACCTCTATGTTTTGCACACTGTGAGATAAGCTGCTGAAAGATGGAACATATTTTCAAGGTTTTAAGTGAGCAAAATGTTTATTATAATCTTCTTAAACTGCTACATTTAATTGGAATTTCAAAATGTTCCACAGTGTTAGATACAAAATACTAAAGAAAAGAGAATAACTTTTAATTCTTGCAAATACTTATTAGCCTGTATAGTACTGCATGCTGTTCTGGCTAGATTGCTTCTGGTACCTGAGATAATTCATTTAAAGCAGCCTTGAGTATCTCCATAATCCATCAAGAAAAAATATTTGAGGAACAGGCTGAGACCTAATCCTCTTCTCTTACTCCTGGAACAATTGGAGATTCTTCCATGAAATTAATACAGTAAAACTAGTGTGAAGTATCGTCTCTGAGGAAAAAAAAAACCAACACAAACTGGCCCAAGGTTTCTGAAATACTTGGGTAAAGTCTCAAAGTGAAGGGCACCATATGTATCTAATATTATTTGGTGAAATGCAAATATATCACTGCTGTAGCACTCAGCACTTGGGTCACAGCTCCCTATTATAATGTGCCAGGAGGCAGTGGAGGTAGGCAGCCCTTTCAAGAAAACATTTCATCCCTAATCCTGACTCTCCCTGCCTTCTGTCTTCATTGTCTCAGCTATTTGAGTGAGTTGTAGCCTTGACAAAGAACGTTTGGATCATTGTTAGCTGAGTGCTCTTGAATAGTTTTGTAGTATCAGGCTAATAAATTTACCATCACTAAGAGATTTTCCAAATCAACTTTTCTGACAATGATATAAATATCTTGAGGATGAGTGAAAAGATAGTTTTCTTTTCTAATGAAGCAAAAAGAAAAATAAAGCCAGAAATTTCATGTTTGTGGAAAAAAAACCCTAAGATTTCAGGTAAACTCCTACCCCATGCAGAACAAATTGAAAAGTCATTCCATGGGCGAATAAGGTCTGTATCATAATACAGAAATACTGATCTAGCAAAGAGAAATTATTCTCATTTTGATCTGTCAATTGTAAAATAGCACCACATGAGTTATTATCAGCACGTAACTTTATCCACATGATGCCTCTGGTTTTGTTCTTTCATGGCCCCTGACTGTATATACTTCATGGCTCCACTGGGAAAAAAATGGGGGGAAAAAAGTGCTTTGTACTTTCTCAGCTATTAGAAAATAAAATTTGTGACTTTCTTTTTTTTTTATTATTTTTTTTTCACTCAATGAGACCATGATGGGCTTCTGTTCCTAGCCCTGTAGAAGAACTCCAGGGATATCCACACCTTCTTGTCTTGCATGGAAAAGAAGACTCTATTTTCAACCACAAGAAGTTCACACATGATGATTTCATATGAAAATAACTTAAACCATAGCACCTTCCTCATTCTCAGGTGTTACGTGTGCAAATGGGTAGTATGCCAATGATTTCTTTACCAAGAAGAGAACTTTAGATCATCTGTCTCCAAGAAAGAATACTGTGTATTGACAACATTAAATTTCTTTAGGAGGTGAAACAAAATACATGGGCTTACAGAGGGATTAGAAAATTATATCCCAGCTGGAAAATTTTATGGGTACAGAAAAAATTGTGCGAGTGAAATACCAGTATCATAAAATAAATAACAGGAAATATGGTAATTTATGTGATAGAGAAAATTGTCACTTTCAGAATTGCCAGAAAGTCAACAGCATTTCACCCATTTGACTTCAGAAGTGAACTTAGACCTCAGAGGCTTAAAAATATATGAAGAGAAGTTAAATGAAATAAGAGCTCATGAATCCAATAGGGATTTACAAAGAAGAAAGCAATCTGTGCTAAAGGGGTTTTATAGAAGTTGGGAATGCATGTAATCAGAATTTAACTTATTCCTGGAAAGTGATTTAGAATATGCCAAAAAAATTAAATTCCATTCTGCAAGATGAGCAATTAATGGGGCTCCTAATTTAGAAAGCATCACAATTCAGAAATGGCCTTTAAGCCTGTTTAACCTTAAGCATATGTTGAAAACCCACTGAATTCAGCTGGAAATTAAACACAGAAAACAAGAGGAGGTCGAGCCCGTCTACGCAGTAGTTTGCATTACTAATGCTTTATATTTCTGGAGACCCTTGCATCTCACGAGAAAAAGGAATTTCACAAATTCTGGTGGCCAACCAGTGCAGTTTCCGTCTGACAGGGCTCGGAGCTGGACGGGAGAAGCGGGGGTGCAAACCCCCCGAGAGAGCCCAAGCGCAGCCGCGTCCTCCCTGCTCCAGCGGACAAGGAACAAAGGAGCCGTATCCCACCCAATGACCTTGCAATGGCCAGCAATTGTTACCCGCCCTCGGGCCGCAGGGATGAGCCCACCGCTGCTAATTTCTATTTTCAGGCAGAGGAATGCTGCGGTCACGCTGATAGCACTCCGCAGGCGCTGCTGGCAAGCGCCAGCGCAGCCTTTAGTGACAGTGACTGCGTGCACAGGAGTGACACCGGCCACTGGGAAGCAGTTGCTGCAGGAATGTTGCTCCTGCCCTCGCAGTTGCTCCAAAGCCTTTTAGAAACTGTGTTTTCCCATTTTTATCCTGACATTCGTGTAATTTTAGCTTCTACATTTTGGCAAATACCGCCGTGTATTTTTGGCTCACCCCTGAGTTATCCGAAGCAGAGCAGTGTGATTCCAGGCAGAAGAAGGCAGAATTGTCTCAGAATAACAAGCAGATTTTTTTTTTTTTTTTAATGCAGTGCAAATGGTTCATACATTATTTTTGCATGAATCAGACATTTATTTTCTAAAGGAAGACAGGGTGGGGGGAGGAGGGCAACATCTTTTACTTAAATCCTCTCCTAGTTCATTGCTGAATATCAACTTCTAGAGACAAGGCAATGTATGCTAGGCTTCTTGGTTATTGTGCTTTTGGAGATTAGCTGTTTTGAGTCATGAGGGTGTGTTACCTCACTCCAATTACAGAACTCCAGCAGAAATGGTAAAAACAGGCAGCATGAAGGAAGAAAGGGGACTTTCCTAGCATTCACGGGACATCCACATGAGCTGCATGGGCAGGATGAAATCATGCAACTGCCAAGGAACAAAAGCAAGTAGTAGAAAATGAACAATTATGAAATAAAAGGAGTCCTACAAATGCTAGAAGATGGAGACTGACTTGCTTTTATGCTGTGACCTTTTCTTTGTGCTGTACTTGCCACAGTAGTACTCTACAGACGAGATGGCACCAACTAAACCTAAAAAATGACTGACTGCCAAGATAATTCAAAGAATAATGAGGTTGCAACAACTGCAAAGATGCAAAGAAAACTGATGTCAGTTATCTCTTCACAGAGCTCAGCAAGAAGGAATCAAATGCTTAGTCTTTAAAATGAATGGGTTTAAAACCTGAGATCACAGCTTAGTTTATCAGGACATGCTGATGTACAGGATTATGCAGAAGTCACATGGTTGAGTCTTTGCTTATGTTTCATGTTGTGAAATTTGTTCTGCAGCATATTGTATAATTTTTACACTGAACAGAGAAAACTTACCTTTTGTAGAGGAGTATATGAATTAAACTTTTAAAGTGAAAGGAATAGGAATAATAAGTTCAGCTTTCTAATAACCTAACTCTTGGGACTTGGTTGTGACTTGGATTGAAAGACTGCAGGAGTAAGAAAAATTAGGAAATCTCCTTATTACACTGCGTGTGTTAAACAGTCCTTGGACCCTGATTGCTGGGAGAGGACTTCTCCTTACAGCAGATGTGTAAGACCAGGGAATGGGCGTAGGCTTGGACCCCTCTCAACCTCTGGCCATCATGGCCAATGCCAGAAAATTGTTAAACTACCAGTATATGTTGATTTTAAAGGGCCACCCCTACAGAGATGGAAAAAAACAGGACATGCCTATGAAACCTCAGAGAAATATCCCCTTTGCATGAACCCCTAGGGAGTGCAGAACACAATTGCTGCAGTCTCAGCAGTCACAGTGTAGTCCTAAAGAATTTTTTTTCTATCCCTGGCTGAATATTGATGAAGATCAATCCCCACTTGTATTGCTTTGTTTCCTACTCTCAGTTTTATTTGGAATCTCATGATACTGACTCTCATTCCAGGTGCTGGAATCATGGCATTGCCTGAGGACCTTTGCTTTCATTTCAAGTACTCTACCATGTTAATTTGCATAGCCCATAGGCTGCACCAAGGACTGTGCCATTGAATGAGGGTGTGGATCACAAAGACCAAGTATCTCAAGGGCAGACTTTTCAAATCATCTCTTGCAACATAAACTTTCCTGGAATAAGTTTCTCAGCTTCTCTCATTTTCTTTGGGAGCTCTTCTAAACACCTATCCAGCTGCTGAAGAAGACAGGAATCTGTCTATTCATCCATGCTTTGGAATCCCACTTCCCAGGATTCTAGCAAATTCAGTACCTGACAGGGGGGATTTTGTGTAATGGGTGTTTGATCTCCAAAAATGGTGCTGCAGGAATTGTGGATGGGAAGCAGAGGCTGCTGTGGTGGAGTGCACACTGTAGCAGCCTGCTTGAGTTAGGGTTTACTGTAAAAATAGCCATTTTCCCTCACCAACCTACTTGTTGTTTGGAGCTGAGCTTCATGCATGTAACGTGAAAACATGGAAAAACACATTGAGCTGAGCATTTGTGGGAAGCATGGGGAGAGGAGTTGTCTGAAGGAGTAATTTTAAAATGTCAAAAATAAGGTATCACATGCAATGAACACAAACATATTATTAACATACTGACAAAAGCCCTCGTATTTTCCACACTGATCTCATGATTTTTTGGGCTTAACTCATAATTTTCAGGTTTTTTAAAGCTGACAGTATATATTCATTCATTATGTACCCTGACATTTTCTCCCCTGGGTGCTTGTACAAGAACAAATACAATACACTGCATAGAGTACTAAGTTTTCAATATGGACCAGAAAAGAGAGAAAGAGTAGCTAGTGAAAGTAGGAAATTCTCATTAATAGTTTGACCATGACTGGCCTTACATATGAGCATTTTTTTTCAGGGTCATGACTTGACCAGGGATGGAGAAATGACACTGGCCCATCAAATGGGTCTTGAACTTATTTCCAGGGTTAGACCCACACTACTTGGATTCCTAGCTGGTTAGAAGCAGCAATAACAACAACCACAAAAAATGGACTGGTCTATCTGTAGTGCCTGTCAGCAGTTTATGAACACCACACTTTGTCTCAAACTTTTTACCCCTTATTGTATTACAGCTTCACCCCAGCAGCTTTGTATGTCCAGTAACCTAAAAAAACCCCAAAAAAACCAAAAAAACACCCCCAACCAAACAAAAAAACCCCAAACAAACCCGAAAAAAGGTCACAAAAGAAGTTACTATTTAATGAGTTACAGCCTGAACCATATGATCCATGGATAGCCATATGTCTGGGGAGATGACAGGTCTAAGTGATGAGCCTTGTTGCACGTGCACACCATTCCTCGGGAACCTATTGCTTTTGATGTAAAAGGTACGGTGTGCTTGGCTTGCTCCTCCCAACATGTGCTAATGTTCTGTGTTTTCTGCTGTAATAGATTACTTAGCAGTTCATACTAATGCTTTGGAGGCAAATTGCTTTCCCATGTTTTATATTATGGACACTTGTTCGGGTCTGGATCTGCGAGGTGCCGTGTGCTTTCAACTGGCAATTAAAACCATGCTAATGGGAGGCCCTCTACGCTTCCCAGATGTGCAGAGCAGGTCCCCGGGTGCAGACAGTGGGGATACTCTCCAAATGTGGGACTAATACCAGTGACTCATTAGAGGCACTGCACCAGATTGTCCCAGCACATAAGAGGAGCAATTATTTTTGTCAGGAACCAGAGTGAAAAGATATTTATTTATTTCTATATTTATTTCTGTATTTATTTGGCTGTGCACAGCCTAATTCCCATCTCTTGGTAACAACAAGGAAAATGTTTAAGTCTCTTTTCCAGTGCTCATATGATATATGTGTAAAGCTCTGGAAGTTACTGTACTCATAAACCATCACCCTCTTCATTCTCTACTTATTTTCACATGCCCATATTGATGGGATAGTGTATTTTACTATTCACTGATGTGTTATCTTTTGATAATGTAAAAGCAAATTTTGAACTCCCTATCACTGCTGTGTGTGAGCTAACTCAGACCCCAGAGAAGTAAGTACAATTCCATGCTGCTCTATATATTGGTGGCTTTTTTCCCAGGCTGCTCTGGATCCAGTAATTATGAAATAAGTACTCAAAAAGGAGAGTACTGTGCAATTACTTAGTTAAGTAATTTGGAAATAGCTCCATGCTGCCTTGCACTTACTCTGGGGTAGCATTTGGAAAGCCCACACACCAAAAGAAATCAGGGGTTTTTAGGTTCATAAAACATACATAACTTCTCACAGAATCGTAGAATAAGCTGAGTTGGAAAGGCCCACAAGGATCATGGAGCTCAGCTCCCAGCCCTGCAGAACAGGCAAGAGTCCCACCCTGTGCCTGAGAATGTTGTCCAAATGCTTCTTGAGCTCTGTCAGGCTGCCTGGTGTTGTGATCACTTCTCTGGACAGCCCGATCCAGTGCCCAGCCATCCTCTGGGTGAAAAACCATTTCCTGATATCCAACATAAACCTCCTCTCTGAGCTTCAGGCCGTTCTCTCAGGTCCTGTTGCTGGCCATGAGAGTGAAGAGATCCATACTTGCCCCTCTGCTTCCTCTCATGAGGATGGTGAAAACTGCAATGAGGTCTCTGCTCAGCCTCCTCCTCTTGCTTAGGCCTTGTGTGTCTCCAAAACAAAAGCTGGAATGCTGTTTTTGTTTTGTCATTGAGCCTTATTCGGAGTCATAGAATCATGAAGGTCTAAGATTGAGTTCAACAGTCCAACACTGTTCACACTAAACCATATCAGCAAGTGCGGCTTCCACACATGATTTTTCAATGCTCCCAGGGATGGTGACTCCACCACTTCCATGGGCAGCCTCTTCCAATGCCTGACTTCTCTTCTAGTGAAGAAATTTTTTCCTAATATCTAACTTAAACTCCCCTGGCACAACTGGAGACCATTTCCTCTCAATCTGTCACTTGTTACTGTGAGAAGAGAGCAGCCCCCACCTGGCTACAGCCTCCTTTCAGGCAGCTGTAGAGAGGGATAAGATCTCCCTCTGAACCTCCTTTTCTCCAGGCTAAACACCCCCAGCTCAGCTGTTCCTCAAAGGACTTGTGCCCCAGTGTTTTTCCCAACTCTGTTGCCCTTCTCTGGACTTGCTCCAGCCCCTCAAAGCCTTTCTTGCACCTAGAGCAGGACACAGCACTCGAGGTGTGGCCTCACCAGTGCTGAGCACAGGGGGACAATCACTGCCCTGGTCCTGTGGCCACACTATTGCTGATCCAGGCCAGGATGCCATTGGCCTTCTGTGCACACTGGCTCATGTTCTGCTGTCAACCAGTACCCCCAGCTCCTTTACAGCTGAGCAACTTTCAGGCACTACAATTCTTTATGTTCTAGTTCTCACCTCCATGAAAAAATGAGGCTTCAACATGCTCTTATTACCAGTGAAGAAACCTAGGAGCTATATAGGGAAACATCTAACTCTATTGAAAATAAATTAAAATCCTTATTTGAATGGTTTATTGCTGGATTATGCTTTTTGCCCAAGAGCCAAAAGATAAGGGGGAAAAAAAGCAGAATGATACCTGGCAGGCACAGTGACTTGGTTGTGGTGCAAACCTTTTCAAGAGTAATAGATAAAGAGATAGTAGTTCACAAGAAAGAGATTGAAGATGACTTTTTCTTGCTTGATAAATAAAAGCTTGTCAAAAAAATCAAATAGGTAGTAAATACAATGCTTAGAAAAGGATGTCAATTTCTCCCCTATGCACTAAATACTTTTTTTTCTCATATTTACTTCTTGCATGAGAGCAAGTTTGAGTTTAGTGTAGGTAAATAGATATGCACAGAAATTATGTTGGCTATGAAGTGCTACAATGCAGCCCCTCAGCAGACTCTTGTACTGATTTTTAATGCATAGTTATTACAGAAGAGCATATAGACCATTCTTATCCTGTATAAATATGTCTCACCTTTATCTTCGAAGAAATTTAAAGCACAATTGAACACTTTTCCCCTAAAACAATTTGTCATTCTATTCTGAAGCATCTAACTCCACTTCTAGCTAGTGTTAAGAGTAATATTGAACAGTGTTATTGAAATTTCATAAGAAAAGGGAGCCTGGAAATATTTCCTTACTCTGATTAAGAAAATTCCACCTTAATTTTGCAAGTCCAAGAAATACTGGGGGGG
>VZUA01076086.1:29698-56689 GCA_013401035.1 Horornis vulcanius | reverse complement strand
TGGCTTGCAGCAAATGCTGTCAAAAACAAAAGCTCACCCCACCATTGAATAGTAGGAAACGTAATAAATTCCTAATAGATTTAGCATTGACTAAAATCTTAGAAGAATTATTTACTTAACTTCAGTGTCAGCCTAATTTGTCACACTTTAAACCTGTGTCCATAAAGAACTAAGACTTCTGTAGTCATAGCAATATAGGTGTATGCCTTTGCATATGTATCCCTGGTAAGTCTTGAATCCCCTAGATAGTTTTTCTCAGATATGACAGAGGAGAGATGCAGACATAGATTTCATATTTCAGGGAAAGATATGACTGTACCAGAGCTGCTGAATTGCTTAGTGCTGCCAAAAAAGACAAGACTTCAGTATAGCCCTTTCCTTACTAGAAAGAGCTCAGAAACTCCAAGTTTGAGCCTGAGCAATTTGAAGAAAATCAAGTTTTACTGGCACTATTACTCACCAGCTCACAGATTATCTGCATTTACAACATACAAACTAGGTGCAAACTTGGACTTAATTTAGAAAAGGGAAATATGTTCTGTTTCAGGTTTTTTATTTTTTTGATAATGCCCCAGCCTTTATATGTTCTTTTTCTGGTCGACCTCCTTTGCCAATATCACGTGCATTGTCTCATCTACTGGTTTTCAGCAATGCATCTTGAACAGCCTTGTAATAAAAGCCTTTATGAAGAATGGAGACTTGTCTTTCTTGTCCTTTCAAGTGCCCCAAGCAGAAGCAGAAGGAGCAGAGGTATGAAACCCCTGTGGTCTTGTAGTATAAGTGGGATAAAGCTATATTTCAGAAAATGTGTTTAAGTCTGAAGTAAAAAGCTTAGTAATTATCATCTGACCATCTTTTCCATCCAGCATCTTGCTTTAGTGGTAGGAAGTGCAAGATAGCCTTTATTTTCAACCAAAATAGGCTTGTTTTCAATCAGCATGGTTGAAAGACATGATTTTACAGTCTGTAAATAAGAAAGTGTATTATTTTCCTATATGAGAGCATTAAAACTAAAGGCTGAAGAAAAGATGAAGGATTTTTCAAAATCCTTGTCTGGCTCTGACTTGTCTTGCATCAAAATGCAATGCAATACAGGAAGGAACCCTGTTAAACCCTGTTCAAGTATTTTTGAAAACCTCACCCACATTTTTATAGTGTTAGTTTATATTACTCCAGTTTGCCTAAAAACTTAAAACAATTTTTTGGTAATTACACAAGTCTCAGGACATCATGACCGGTGAAATGAACTATTGAACCTCCTTCGTTGTTAAATATTACCTTTAAAGATTTTTTTAAACTTCATGTTGGAATCTGCTTTCCCAGTTTCCCAGACTTCTCTAAATATTACCATGGTTTTATTATGTTTATGGTGATAATAAAGCATACACTTATTCAGACAGGACCCTTGGGTGATTTTCTTGAACTGCTGGAACTGCCAATATGACAGACTGACATTTCTCTGTTCTTCAAAGTCTGTGTTCTGAAAATAGGAGTTTAATTTGGTTTACAGGGGGCAGAACTGTGCCCATTCCAACCCATTAAAGTTAATAGAACAGGTAATGATAAAAGCAGAGAAGAACTTGGCCCAGAAACTGTTTCAAGAAGGTAGAATCATAGAATAATTAAGATTGGAGAAGACCTTTAGGACATACAAGTCCAACCATCAATCTAGCACCACCACTTACACTCCNTAGTTATGGTGAGCAACAAGGCCTTCCCTGAGCCTCCTTTTCTCCAGGCTAAACAACCCCAGCTCCCTCAGCCACTCCTCATAAGTCTTGTGCTTCAGACCCCTCCCCAGCTTTGTTGTCCCACTCTGGACTCACTCCAGTGACTCAGGAAGGGGCCCAGAAGTGGATGCAGGAGTTGAGGTGTGATCTCAGCTGTGCCGAATACCGGGGAACAATCAGTGCCCTGGTCCTGCTGGTCAAACTATTTCTGTCACAGACCAGGATATTGGTCTTCTGGCCACCTGGGCATGCACTAACTCATGTTTAGCCATCTTGTCAACCAGCACCTCCAGGTCCTTTTGCCCCCAGGCAAGTTGCCAGCCACTCATCCCCCAGCCTGTAGTGCTTCATGGGGCTGCTGTGACCCAAGTGCAAGACTCAGCTTATTGTGTAATTGAACCCCATACAATTGGCCCTGGCTCATTGATCCAGCCTTCCATATCCCTCTGCAGAGATTTCCTACCCTCCAGCAGATGGACATTCCCACCAACCTTGGTGCTGTCTGTGAACTCGCCTAGGGTGCAGGCAATCCCCTCGTCCAGGATCCCCTCATCGATGAAGATGTTAAACAGGACGGGCCCAGTACAGAGCCCTGGGGAGCCCCACTAGTTACTGCCCACCAGCTGGATTTAGCTCCATTCACAATCAATCTCTGGGCCCAGCTATCCACCCAGAGAAGAATACATCCATCTATAACATGGGAAGACAGTGTTTCCAGGAGAATGTTGTGGGAAATGGTGTCAAATGCTTTACTAAAGTCCAGGTAGACAAGCCACAGCCTTTCCCTCATCCACTAGTGGGTCACCTGGCTATGAAAGGAGAGCAGGTCAGTCGGGCAGGACCTGCCTTTCACAGACCCATGCTGGCTGGGCCTGACCTCCTTGTTGTCCTGTACTTATTGCATGATGCCACTTAAGATGATTTGCTCCACGACTTTACCCAGCATCGAGATCAAGCTGACAGGCTTGTAGTTCTCTGGATCCTTCTTCCAATCCCTGCTATAGATNCTGTCAACCAGCACCTCCAGGTCCTTTTGCCCCCAGGCAAGTTGCCAGCCACTCATCCCCCAGCCTGTAGTGCTTCATGGGGCTGCTGTGACCCAAGTGCAAGACTCAGCTTATTGTGTAATTGAACCCCATACAATTGGCCCTGGCTCATTGATCCAGCCTTCCATATCCCTCTGCAGAGATTTCCTACCCTCCAGCAGATGGACATTCCCACCAACCTTGGTGCTGTCTGTGAACTCGCCTAGGGTGCAGGCAATCCCCTCGTCCAGGATCCCCTCATCGATGAAGATGTTAAACAGGACGGGCCCAGTACAGAGCCCTGGGGAGCCCCACTAGTTACTGCCCACCAGCTGGATTTAGCTCCATTCACAATCAATCTCTGGGCCCAGCTATCCACCCAGAGAAGAATACATCCATCTATAACATGGGAAGACAGTGTTTCCAGGAGAATGTTGTGGGAAATGGTGTCAAATGCTTTACTAAAGTCCAGGTAGACAAGCCACAGCCTTTCCCTCATCCACTAGTGGGTCACCTGGCTATGAAAGGAGAGCAGGTCAGTCGGGCAGGACCTGCCTTTCACAGACCCATGCTGGCTGGGCCTGACCTCCTTGTTGTCCTGTACTTATTGCATGATGCCACTTAAGATGATTTGCTCCACGACTTTACCCAGCATCGAGATCAAGCTGACAGGCTTGTAGTTCTCTGGATCCTTCTTCCAATCCCTGCTATAGATGGGGATCTCATTTCCCAGCTTCCAGTCACCAGGGACCTAGCTGGTTGACCAGGACTGCTGAGAAATGATTGGAAGTGGCTCAGTGAGCTCTTCTGCCACCTCTCTCTGTACTCTTGGGTGAATCCTATCTGGCCCCATGGACTTGTGCTGGTCTAAGTTGAATAGCAGTTCACTGACCATTCCCTCCTGGATGGTGGAAGCTTCATTCTGCTCCTTGTCTCTGTATTGCAGCTCAGAGGGCTGGGTACCTTGATGACAACGGGTCTTATTATTATATGCTGATGTTAGCACCGCAGGGAAAAGGTATCGCAACACTTCCAGGACAATGGTTTTAAAAATCTCCAAGCATAAATTGGATCTCCAGCTTCTTCATGACTAAGTTATGAGTTAACATTAGAAAAATTACTGTTTGAAAGATTAGCAGTTTTATTATGGAAGTTCTCCTCATTTTAATATCCCTCTCGGAAAGACACTGGATCAGTTGCATCTGCATCGGAGAATGTATAAATAGAGAAAATCTTAGAGAACTCTACAGAGACATGTCTCTAGAAACCCTAGTAGCAGAATTTGACACCTTTCCTAGAAATATCTTTTTTTGTTTTTGTTTTCTGTAGGTCCCCTTCCCATTACTCTCCACACCCATGAGGGCATTTGCTTCTGAGTCATTTTGAAAAGTCTGGATTTCAGTTATTAAACGTTTCTGGTTTTTGTCCTCTGAGAGCTTTGCCAAGGTGCTGGCAGCCTGAAAGCCAGTCATTCAACTCCACTGTTCAGCCTCAGCAAACAAGTGACAGAGAGTATTTTCCAGTATTTGGGAGTCCAAACCTCTCATGGCAGGGAGCCCACTGGGTTTAAAAAGGGAGCAAAAGCAGGGAAATTGTGAGGACCAAGACAGCTTTTTGTTGCATGACATAAAAAAGGGGCTGCAGATTGCTCTCATCTTGTTCTGTGATGAATGGGAAAGCAGTCCCTTCCAGCCTGGAGTGTCCCCAACAGTCACCTAGAAATCTGGTAGTTATTCTGCTCCCCTTGGTCTGAGAGAAGGGTCCAGGCAGAACCTGGGCAGAAAGACATGCTCTCACAGCCCCACCCACATGCATTCAGTAGTTCCTGTTACAAGAGTCAACCCTGCACTGCCCTCCCAGCTCCTCCAGGAACCCCAGTGCGATAGGAAGGGGAAATCCCCTGAGGGACAGCCTTACTGCTTGGAAAGAGAGGGCAGAGGCCAGTGGCCCAGGCCCAACCCTGCTGCTCCTCACTGTCCTTCTTAGCGTGGGGGCCACAAGCGTGCTGAGCCTTCCCCACAGATCAGGGTGTGCAGTGCAGTGGATTCTGTGGTGAGCTGGATAAGTGTGCTGTACTGGGGTGACTCAGAGAACATGTCATCTGTGGCATGAGAAGTTGTATTTACTGAGACACTGCCCAAGACAGCATCCTTCTGGAGAGAACTCACCAGTTGGGAAGGACACTCGCAGTATGCTTGGGATGCCACACGAGAATGTGTTAAGATCCTCTCTGACGTTCATTTAAGCTGTGGCTTTCTGTTGAAGTAATGAAGAGTCATGCTCTGGGTTTTATTAATTTTCTGCGGCAGCATACGACCACATGCATCATTCTATCCCCTCCTGATCTTTTGGCAGGTGCTTCACGAACATCTGTTGTCTTAGACCCAGAGGACCCAGACCCCTTCATCAAAGGACAGCAGTGGGAAGCAGACAATCACATGCTCTTTTCATGACTCAGACATCAGCATGGTGTCCATTGCACCACAGTTGTTAACAAAACAATTAATGAGGGTTGAAAGAGAATGACAGGGTATAAAAGCATCAGAACGACCTTGTTAAGAATTGGCTGTCCCAGACCAATCTAGTTTCTTCCTCTGAAAGGATAAGCCATCTGGAGGATAAAGGGGAAACAAGCAAAATTTTCTTGCTTTGAGTTTTTTACACTCTCCACCCTTATTTCTTTTTGTGAAAAAAAGAAATAAAAAATAGTCTCAGTAGAGCCACCAAACACAACCAGTTTTAGAGCCATGTGCAAGGAGCAGTCATCTGTGTGTCATGTTGTCCAACAAAACAGATATCTTCAAAAAGGAAATCCTAAGGTCTGATCTGTATATTTTTTCTATTTTCTATTTGGATCTTGGCATAGAGAGAACTCCTGTGAAATTTATTCACAAGACAGGCAACAGCAGGCAACAAATCTAAAATAATTTTTTATAAAAAAGAGAGGCAGTACCAAAATTGCATTAGACTAATTTTTATTTTTGATTGTGTTTAGCTATTTGACCTTTCTCTATTACATTCTTGCCTGGATGAATGCTTTCCTCTTTGTATCTGTGCCTTTCACTTTTGCCTCATAGCACTTTCTCTTTCACCAGTTCCCTATATAACTTATAGCAGAGGACAAGAAGAAATCCACTTGATTTGTGGCAAAGGTGGTTTTGGATCAATATGAGAGAAGATTGTGATGGAGACGTGGTGGGATCTTGTCTACTGGAAGCTCTGAAGAGCAGATGTGATGAACATCTGTCAGGCTTGATCTCCCAGAGCTAAATCATTCCACATTCCAATGGTTAACATTAAGAGAACAGCTGTGGATCCAGCAGTTAAAGCAAGGACACGTGTCTCTTGAATTTGCAGAGCTATTGACTGTATTATAAAATCAACAGCTGGATTTTATTGAAAAAAGATAATATTTCCCATCTCTCCCTGCACAGAGGCAAACAAATCATGCTGCATCTGTGCTTTGGTCAAAGAGAAAAGCTTCTGCTATTAAGGTATGATTGTATTAATTTAGAAATTCTTCACAGATATTGAGAATATACCTAGAGTTCATGTGTATACATGGCTTTAGGTATGTTTCTAGTTGAAATTTCAAGAGAAATTAATAAAAGTAAAATAAAATTCAAAGTTGCCACAAGAAGGAGGGGCAGGTCTGGATCCACAAGACCTTATCATGGCTGTTACAGGAGAGAAAAAGGGAAGGAGGAGGAATGGCAAGCAATTATCCTCAGTCTGTTACATTCCCATCCCTCCTGTCACATCCCTTCAGAGGTGGCAGACCCAGCCAAAATTGCACAATGGAGCCTTAACCACTTGATTGCAATCTTCACTTGACTGCTGCTCTCCATTGCAAGTGTCCAGAATCTGACTTGTCCCACTTTCTTTTTCGGTGAATTATGAATTATCTCCATTAAATCCTACTGGAACATTTGTATGATCAGAGCCCAACCACAGGCTACAATGCCAAGTGCTGGCTCTCTGAAAGCTCCCAATGGGACACCAAAAACAAATGCTGCAAATAGCATGATTCTCAGTGTGTGATGCCTGACTGAGTAGCTTCCAAGTGCTGTATCACACTCTGAAGGAATGGTGTTTCTGCATTGGGCTGTCAGTGTCCTCAAACTGGAAATTCTGGAACAGCAAGTTTTGGTGACTTGTGTCCTGGGGGGTAGCAAGAGCTCTGCCATGCAGGACAGACACCATAGCTTTAATCTCACTGTAGAAACTAAGAATTCCTTGATTTCCTGATGAGAAAAACTCTGCTTGCCAAGTGCTTGTGGTGGCTCAGAAGAGATTAATGCAATTCACTCTCATTTTACTGCTCTTAATGGTAAACCATTCCTATGCTGCTAGGTCTGGTGGAGTATAAAACTCCACAGAACTGATTCAATCTAGCAACACAAATAAGGCTGTGAAGACCATTTTTCATCTATTTCATTCAGGTTATAGCACAAGAAAGCAGCCTTTACATATATAAATCCCTGTGTTCTTACAATTAACGGTAGTTTAATTTATTTTGTGGGCCTTGATGGATCTGGCCATAATACTCCTTTAGTACTCGTTTCCCTGTTTGCCAGCAAAATATTCAAAAAGCTTCTTTAAAAATGAGAGCAAACTGGCTGAAGGAAAGCACATCAGACCAATCTCACCTGTTAAAAATAATGTCTCTTTTGGACTTGAATGTCTCAAATACTGTGTGATCCATTTCAATATCTGAAGATGCTCCTCCATTAATTCAGAGCTAAGTTTTTCAAGTTTATAGAAAATTTGGCAGCGCACTAAAATACTCTGATTTAATGGCATTTCTTTCCTGCTCTGCCAGCTTGAAATTTAAAGAGGATGGTGTCTCCATGGCTATGCCTACGGGTGACTGGGTGTCTCAAGGGACTTGCCAGCAGATCACACAAAATCCTCATGTCTGGAACTCAGCTCATCACTGAAGTTAGAGTTATGGGAGGACAGTTCAGTAGCTGTCACTAGCTGGAGGAGCACCAAAAATGTTGAAATGAGGGTTTGCAGGAAATCATGTGGGATTTGGCCATCTTCCATTCACTGTAAGCTAAGCTATGGGGGAGATGCTAATTACTGTTTATGCAGCCTCTTGGCAAACCTGGCAGCCTGCTCTGAACCAGTCCTGCAAGCTGACTGCTCCTGATAGAGACCAGATAAGCCAAGCCTGAGTCAGTCACAGCACTGAATGTGTTCCCTCCCTCTGAGACCACAGTGGTGCCTCTGCTCCTGCCTGGCCAGGTGGTGATTGCTGTGCGCTGCTTGTCATCCCCTGCTTTGGGTTTTGATCCCCTACATGCTTGTGTCCCGCAGTCTGAGATCTTTCAAGCTGAGACCAGCAGGGATATCTGGAGGAAAAGTTGTACCCTGGGAGCCCTAGATAACGGAGCAAATTGCAGTGATTTCTTCTGAAACAACCGTCATCTGCCCTCTCCTTTCACTCTGTGGTCCTTTGCGTATGGACTGCAGGGGCTTATTGCCAAAAGGAAGGCATTTCTCATACCCAGCTAGGCCACCTTCAGCACACCCTAATACTCCAGCTCAGCTGCATGCTTCTCCTCCGTTATTCTGCTGGTATCAGCAAATGGAGAGGTTTAGAGAGAGATGACTGTGGCTGACCCAACACACAAGCCAGCTTATTTTAGAGGGCTGCTATTAACTCTGTGGTTCAATGCTGGCAGCCAGAAAGGGAGACAAAAAAATGAAGAGGATTATTTCCAAGTGAATTCCCAAGAGTGCATTCAATTAGAGATGTTGTTTTTTGACCTTTCACAGGCTTCATTAAAGCCCCTATCACTTTTCCAGAAAAAACAATTTTGGAAACAGACGAGAATAAATGAAAAATTTATTCCTGCAATGCCACACAGCCCAAAATGAGCAGTCTTGAGTGATCTCTGCTGAGTACCAGTGTTCAATTAAAAGGATGCTTATGAAGTCTTCGTACTGTGAAACACAAATACTTGCCTACAGCCTACTGGGAGCTGCCTCATGAGAGAAAAAACATGCACTCTATTAACTCAGCTGGTATGAAGTTTAGCATGTAGGCTGTAAAGTGACCTAGAAAGGGGAGTTTATGGACACTGGTATTAATCACTGTGTGATCACACAAAGTGAGAGAAAACAGGAAAGAATTATTCCTTAGAAACAGCTTTAAAATACAAAGGAAATTCCAAGAAATAGTGGGAAATAGGTTTGGAAAAGATCTGAAAATCTCTTTCAATGGCCTAAAATCTGAGAAGCTCTGGGAGAAAAAGTTGTCAAATCAGCAGTGCAGGCTGGTACTCAGAAGAGCTCCCATTACTTACAAAACTGAAATACTCCCTAATAGGAACATGTGATCCTGTGTTGGTTTTTTACCCATGTGTGACTTTATTTAAATCCCTTTTGGATCTAGCCTTGAGGGCCTTCTGATATCCGGAAGAATTGTTTTCCAGCTGGGAGAGCTGGAATATTTTGTTGGAAGCACTCTACATCCCACCTGTGTGGTGCTGTGTGCTGCGCCTGTCACATATTGACAGCATTCTGATATCCGGAAGAGTTGTTTTCCAGCTCAGAGAGCTGGAATGCCTTTCTGGAAGCATTTTACATCCCACCTGTGTAATGCTGGCTGTTGTGGCTGTCACACATTGGCAGCTGTGCAATGGTCCTCCGTGTATGTCACGACAAGCTCCCCCCACTGGAAACAACAGCAGCTCATTTCCACATCCTCCTTTTGAGACGAATATAACTAAACACTTTCCAGGGAATAAATTTAGATTAGGTTCCTTTAACTAATTTTATCTCTATTGCTATCGTATGCTCAATACCCTGTTTGTGTAATAAGCTGTGGCAGAAATTATTACGGTACTTTGAAGCAGCGCTCCTGACAAACTTTCTCTAAGCTATTTGAAATGCAAGAGAGTGAAAATACTTACAATCTGTTGCATTTCAGCTAACTACTGAAGAGCTTTTGGATATCAGAGCAGGAACAAAACACAGTGCTCCTTGTGGAAATCAATGTAATTAGACTGATATAAACCCAGGTGACCTGCAGTCAGTGCTCACTGAGCAAGCCCAGAAGTTCAGCTCTCTTGAAAACATATGGACCAATTTCCTTGTAACCCACTGCTTGCTTTATTTCTCTGCAAATATTCTTTGCATTAGTGCCCAGATGATGGAAGGCACAGCTAACATTATGACTAAGCTGAGCTTCAACTGGAATGAGAATAACTGTGGTTATTTTATTATGCCAGTCGCAGTCTGTTTCTGTTGGGTAAGATGTGTTTACTGGTTCTGCCATGACCAACATTACTTCACACAGTCCTAAAACTCTTGACATTTTCAGCTGTGTATATTTCTAAATGTCTGTTCTAAATAAATAAATAAGCCCAAACCATGTCTTCCTATGCAAAAAGATACTTCTTAATGATTACATTTTTAAGGATCTTCACTTTATTTAATGTGTGAACACTTGAAAATCGTTCCCTGACCTATGGCTTTACAAATATTTCTTAAGTAAATTTTAGTGAGAAGAAGTGAATAAGGTTTAGAGTAGATCCTAGTACCTTCTTTTACTGCTTATATGAGACCAGTCACACCAAATGGACACACATTCAGCTCTGCGTGAAAACATCCACTACTTACTGAAGGGAAATGTCAGGAAGGAGGGATGGAGGAATATTTGAACCTGCTTGTGGAGACTGACAATTTCAAGCAAAGCTTTTAAACTTATAATAATTTCCTCCTGCTTCTAAAAATCTCCCTGTAAACTATCCTTTAAAAGGAAACAAACAACAATAACAATGTAAGTTTATAATTGACACCATCAGTGAATTCTGCTCCTCTGAAGATGCCACAGGCATGCACTCTCTTCCTCAGCTCTGCAAGTACTCAGACACTTTCTGCCTCTCTTATCTGATCACATGATGCTGACACAGGGCTGCTCAGGCATAAGGCATGCTACAGCTGGAGGTGCTTTGTGTTGCATCTCAAACTAAATTTGTAGAATCATAAAATGGTTTGTGTTGGAAGAAACCTTAGTGATCAGCTGGTTTCAACCCCCCTGCCATGGGCAGGGGCACCTTCTACTAGACCAGGTTGCTCAGAGCCCCATCCAGTTTTAGCTTGAACATTTCCAGGGACGGGCCATCCACAATCTTTCTGGGAAACCTGGGTGGTACCTCATCACTCTCACGGTGAAGAATTCCCAAGATCTTCCTCAACCACTGAGTCTCTGGTTCCATGGGTTTATCCAAAGGAGAAAAATCTGCATCTGGGTAGAGCAGATCTAGAAGAAGACCGTTGCTATCCTCAATGGATCTGTCCAGAGGCTTGACAATTCTTTTCAAAACATTTTCCAGCTTGTTCCTCCTTAGGCCTTTGTGTGTCAGAAACCATCCAGCAGATAGGAAATATGAAGAGAATCATTAAAACATGTACTCAAGCCCTTAGAGGAAAGCCAGGTCAGTATTAAAATTTACACAACCAAGCAACTTCCTACTCCATCCTCATTTTTTTTTTCAGAACAATGTGTGTTGCAGTTTAAAAAGGGACACCAGCCACTACAGAGGAAGAAAAAGAGGTTGCTGGTTGGTAGATGAAATTAGCAATTGAAATTGAAAGAAGATGGAAGGAAGAAACATGAATTGTCTCTGGTGAGATCAAATCCCACTCAGCTGCAGTGGGTTCCCACTGAAGTAGGCAATGTTGCCTTGCCCACAGCTGAAGCTACTTGCAGTGATGCTCACTTCCCCAGGCTTTAGAAACCACTAGCCTGGTTTCTTCTCCTGGAGGAAAGCAGGTGTGGCCAGAAGAGATGCAAAACTATTTAAAAAAAACACTGTAAAAAGATGAGGAAAACATTTATTCTGTGCATCTAACCCTTCAGCCTCTTCTGTTTACATTAACCAGGACTGTGGGGAAATACATAAAAATGGGGATTTATAGCTCTATTAAGTCCAACAGTGTATCAGTGAGCAGCATAAAGTCAGAAACACTTCATACCAGTGTTCCTCTCCTTCAAATGCTTCTTCCCTGTGATCCAGACACTTCGGGACAATCACTGCATTTCAATTTTTCAAAGAAATGACAGGTTACATGAAAATGATATTATACTTTTTATTACACTGGTACTGCTTGCTGTTGATTCACTTAGTAACTCTTGTCTTTAACTGAAACAAATGGAATTAGCACAAATATGGTGTTGTTAAGGTTCAGCATTTGGCAAACTAAGGTGGTTTGTTGCTAGGAGAGCAATTTCTAACAGCACATTTTTTAAACAAAAATTAATGTTTTACCCTTTACATGTTGATATCCAATGTCATGTGTCTCTACTAATCCACTTCTTTCCTCACAGCAAAATGTTCCACTCCCAGAGTCCAAACTTTCCTGTCTGCTTGAGAGCTATGAGAATGCAGCATACAGGAAAAAGTGATGTTCATCCAGAAACCAGCCATTTCTCAACGTTAAGGCTGGATATTGATTGTCCTCATGCTAAAATACCTCTGCAAAAACCAGCATCCTTTTTTACTGAACAATCCAAGCCCCATGTCTCTGATCCAGGGGTGTCTTGCTTGGATAACTAATGGCCCATAACTGAATGTGTCTGACAAAAAATACTTGTGAGGAGATCTGGAAGAAGTTATTTTACTCTACTGTGGGCCATTTGGAAAACAACCATGAAAAATTAACAGATCAAATCCAATTATGCTCTCCAGAACTGAGATCAATGAATCTGCTGACAGAACATGACAAAGACAGGAAAGTGCTTACTATGCACCAGCTAGGCTGAGAAGAAAAGAGGTTAAACAGATATACCCATGACTGGATTTATCTCAGAAACCAGAGATCTGACTCCAGTACTGCCACTGAAATCCATGTGGTCATGAAGCACTGAGAGTGTGACTTCTGCAGTAGGCACTTTAAACAACACTGTTTTGTGAGAAATGACTGACACTAGCAGCCAAAGCTAGTCACTCAAATGCTTTTGGAAACAAGTCCTACTGACAGGTAACAATATACCTGTCAGCAAATTAAAAACAGGGAAAAACCCTCTCCCATAACGCCCATGCAATAATGCCCAAGGAGCAGCACAGCCTTCAGAGCTGCTCCCTGGCCATGGCAGGTGGGGGTGCAGAGCATCTCTCTGAACTGGGCTCCAGCATGAGCCACAGCTCAGCCCCTGCACACAGGGCTAGGTTGCTGCTGCTGGCTTTTCTCCCCTGCACACCTGTGGGAGTGTGTAAGGACGGCAATGAGAGATCTCTGAAGACCAGGGCAGTCCTTGAAATGTGCAGATTATTGCACAGGTTGTGGGTACAAGAGCTTTGCTTAAGCTGCCAGCCACAGATAAAGCGTGCCCGAAAAAAAATAGCTAAGTTCCTGTTACAATACATTGTACCTATTTCTGTGCTGAATATTCTAATTTACACTAACCAACCAGTACAAGACACAAATCCTATAGAATTTACATACAGCCTATAAGAATTACTACATCACCATACTGTGTTACATTTTAAACCCTAAAAACTACTTGCTAAACCCTTCTTTCTTCCCTGCCACACTGGCAGGGTCCATCCTACCTTTGGACCTTTGGCATCCTCTTATTTGCTAAGGGTATTGTTCAATCAGAAGAGATTCTCCTTCAGCTGGCTAAACCATTGTCTTCTCCAGTTGTTCAGTAATTAACTGGCTTGGCATCTTAAATATCAAAGCTGGCTTTCATTTCTACCTCGTTTATAGATTTCATATTCTACCTCATTTATAGATTTCATATTCTCAGAATCTTTTGCCAAACAGTCATATTTGTAAGGCTTTCCTGCTTCATCTTCCCCAACACACACCCCTGCACCAGAGCACCTCAGCTGCTAGCACATTTAAACTGGAGGCAACCTACTGCTGCCCCTCATAGTATGTCCCCCAACTCTGTTTCACTGGGAGTAATAACAAGACAGCTGTTCAGATGGAGACCTGCTATAAAACCTGCTTGTCAGAGCTGGCAAAACCAGGGCCAGTTCTGCCTTGCATGGGGCATCTCCAGCCTGCAGTGCCACTGCTGTGTAAGCAAAGAGCAAACTCATGGTTTTAACATGAGGACAGAGGGTACTTGACCCACCAAAGTGGAACAGGGCAGGCATGGAAAAGCCTTGTTACCAGAAATGTGTTCTGCTCCTGGTCTGCAGGATGGTTGTCGCCTTCAAACTGAGGCACCAGCCCAGGGATCCATCCACACAAGCCTAAAGGGCATTAACAGGACACACCAGAAACAGCCACCCTATCAATTGCACAAGTTCTGCATGGAACAGGAGCAGAATCCTGTCTGCCTTGTACTGCCAAGGTTGTGTGTGATGCTGTCCAGAAAATGCCTTGCCAAGTGACACAGCTGGTTAAGCCCCTTTCCACACTCCCTCTTCTTCTTGATTTCTACTTTTTCTCTGTTCTTTGAAGTCCTGGGGGCTTGAACAGCATTTACTCTGCACCTGTCAGCTCAGCTGGCACCATTCATATCAAAGCCTCCAGAGCAAGCTGCTTGCTCTGAAACTGTGGGAGCTTGTAATGCAAAAGTCTTGCCTGGGCCTTGGACCCTACAGGGATATTTTTGTTACACTGTTATTATACAAGATAGAAGGAAAAATAAAAATTAGGCACCTGCACAAGGCTAATTTAGCCTGGTAGACATGCTGGAGGTGTCTGAAGATCTATGTCAAGCAGTAACCTCTTAGAGCATTAGCAGTCATCACGGTTGAGTTCAGTGTACCTGAGCAAACTAACCATCAACAAGTGAGATCGCCAGGGCCTGACTGAACAAAGAAATTTGCAGAGCCCCTTAAAATGTTGTCTTGCCCAGCAAAATACAGCACTAGGCCATTGGGACAGGAGCAGAAACCAGCATTTCCCAGGCTAAAACCAGCAACGTGACCAGCAGCACACCAGCCTACCATGAGTGCTGTGGGTGCTTTGTGGCCTCTGACAGCAGAGGAGACCCCTGTGCTCAACTCTGCCTATGCCATGCTATGCCTCAGCACTGCCCCACCTGCTTTCTTGAGGGCTTTTGATGCGAGGCCACCCCAAACTTGGCAATGACCTGCTTCTCATTTTGCCAATCCAGGGCAGAGTAAAGAATAGCTTGGCAGTTGACCCTGCACATGAAATTGCCTTTTCTGCACTGATAACCTGCTTCAAGCAGAATTAAAATTTTTCTTTTCTGTGAGGAATTCTCACTTCTAAAAATCATCTCAGGCCAAGCAAGCCCCATGAGGGAGTGGGCTTGATGTATAAGCACATTGTTATCAACACACAGTCATATATGCCCTCGTAGTTGGCAGCTTTTCTCTGAGACTGTATCCACAATGTCACAAGTTTTGTGAAAGAAAGTTGGCTCCATTTTGGTGAGATGTCTTTCTTTTTTGTCATGGAGTGGCAGAGTTTGTAGCTCTGACACAGCAGAGCATTTAATCACTTCTCTGACTTGAAGTACCTCTATAATGGCTTTGCTGAGCTGAAACTGTTTTCTGCACTTGGAAAGGCTCCTGGCCTTCCTTGGGCTGTTGCTTGCTTAACAGCACGAGTCTTCTCTGCTGTGGAACTGTGACTGTGTAATTCAGTCAGATTGAAAAATGAAAGCAATTTAAAAACCTACTCAGACTGATATCTCCCATTTGGCTGACCTGGCTCTGCAGGCAGGACCATGGGCCATGGTACAACCAGCATCCAGCTACCACTGCATGCCCTGGGCTGGGGCTGTGCTGGGAGGGGAGAGCACCAGGCAGGGAGGGAGATGGCAAGGGATGGAGATGGAGAGGAAGGAGTCTAGTGGAAATCTGGCATTATGGGGAGGCAGGGGAAGAGAAAGCTATATGGACCTCTGCAGGAGGATGAGCGCCTGGAGCCAGTGAGGAGAGAAGTAGGGAAAGTCACAACTGAGATGCTGTGGGAGGAGGGAGGGAGAGGGAGAGGGAGAGGGAGAGGGAGGTCAGTTTGACAGACAGTATAAAGAGCCCTTCTTTTCCTATCCAATTACTGGCTGCTTATACAGTCCAAAATTAACTACTATAGTCCATAACAATTACAGGCCTCATTAACGCTATGGAAGAATGAGCTGTCAGACTGAAGAGCTGTCAACCTCTTTTGTCTGGAAAGGAGTTGTCAGGAAAAGGATCGGGGCCCAGGCTGGTGCAAGCCACACCACAAGCAGCCTCAGCCAACAGGCAGGGATTTTCTCTGGAAAAGGTTGGGGTGTGTATTGGAAAGGCAAACCCAGGGGGATTTGTGCCCAATGTGGGTGGCAGCTAGAGTTTGACAAGCTGCCGTGCTAGCAAGTTTGGGAACAGCTGAGTTGGAAGGCACTCCTACTACTCTTGCCTCTTTGGGAAATGGGGCTCCCATACTTCCCTAGGTGTTCATGATGGGGTCATGTCAGGTATCCTCCATTTGTTTAACAGGTTCTTGCCCTAAGGGAAACTGTCCTCCAAGTGACTTCCTTCAGTTACATCAACTGGACAGTGTCACTGGCTGGGCCACGCAATGCAATGCCCTTCAGATGCATTCTTACATTCATTTGTTCGTTCATTCAGATGTGTTTCAGCCTACAAGAATATAGATTTTATGTACCTTGGGGTGTGGAGGGGAAGGCAGGATTGATCACAAGTGCCATGCCAAGGCTAAGTGCCATGTACAGATACGTGGTTCTGCATGTTGGCACGAACACGGTTGCTTCAGCCACTCTCACATCAGAGAATTCAGGTCCATGGTCTGTGCCTGCCAGATAAGAGGTTCAACAATGTGTACTCAACACAATATCTCTGATCACCCATGGTGCAAAGGTGTTCTTGCAACCAGATTGCAAGTCACCAGTTCCATCTCCTCCATCTTCCCAGCATTAGGCCTGTTTATATTTCCTCTTTTCTGGGAGATGAAATGAGATTTGAAGACTATTTAATGCTTAAAAAATCCATGCAGATGTGTTCTACTTAACAGAGTAGTTTTACATGGAAAATGTGTTGTTTTTTCCATTATGTTAACTTCTCACAGCTCTGCCTGCCAGTGGTAGCTCTCTGCTCTCAAGCTACTGATGAGCCTCAGCATCTGCTCTTCTGGGCATCCAGACCATTTGCAGATTCTTAAAAGCAAAAGCCATGACATGCTCTTTTTAGAAATGACTGGATGTCTTCCAGGGTTGGAGTCAATTAGTGAAACAGGCCCTCAGTGTATTGCTGATATGATGTTGCAAGAAGAGTAGGTTGACAGCTTGTCCATTCACTCTTAGGCTACTCTGCCTTCTTCTGTTCTAACCCCACCAGCAGAATTCCCCCAGGCACAGGGAAGGGGTTGGAGAAGTTAGTCTTTCTAGTACATGTCTAATTGGAAAAATAGTTCTGAGTAGTGCTGACAGCCTAGATGCTCTTTAGACCTGCATTAGAACAAGGTCTTTTGACTTGGAAAACAAATCAAACTTTTAACAAGGCAGAACTGCAAGCAAAACCTCTGCAACAAACCCTGATAGCATTTTCCATTTGGCAAAACTAGAACCTTACATTTTATAGTTGGAAAGGGACGTATTCAACAGCTGTACGGAAATGAAGCCAAAGTTTTGTGACAAAGATTGTCACTCCTTCACTGTCCAGCCAAGTTTTACCCATGGAGCTTTTTGACAGTATTGTTCACACGGAAAGAGCACACCTTACCCATTGCTGTTAATATCCAGGCAGGCAGGAGTGTCCATAGTGAGACATTATCCTTTGCTAATCTTCTCCAAATGAAGGCTCAGAAATTCTCCTGGACAGCAGAATTGAAGGTTTTACTAAGCAGTGCACAGAGCTCTGCACTCCATAACTTCTGAGGTGTTGTTTGACACATAATTTTTTCATACTACTGCCAAGTCTGGGAAAGAGACAGCATGATGCCTAAATGTGAGTAAGAAGCAGCTTTCAAGTAATTGCAAAGTTTTCACTTCATTACTTGCCGTAGCAGTTTTGACTGTTCATCTTGGGCCATAGTGACTTCAGGGCTACAAGAAACTGGGAACTAGTGTGACAGGAACAGAGACACAACAACAAAGTTTATCAGAGCCTGCTTCCCATCCCTCTTGTCCAGATCCCTCTTGAGAAAGTCAAGAAAAGAGAGATGGCAAGACAACATGAGTCTGTGAAAATCTCCTCATCACTGCTGGTGCAGTGTCAGTGTGCACGTGGCATGAGCCAGTCAGCCCTACCTCAATGTGCCTCAAAATGGGAAGTGGACAGGCATAAGTCAAAGTGCTTCTTGGTGTATGTATCTCTTGGCCTGGATGCAAATCCATTAATCAAGCTCCTTTCTGATCTTTTTTCCCTTTTCATCAAGTTGTTCTTCCAAAGACATTTTGTCTCTTTCCGTTTCCCCCCTTTTAATCATGCAAGTGACAACAGCACTAAGATGGATGTGTTTACAGCCTAGAGCTGGGCTGGTATCTCAAATTCCTCTGTGCTACAGACAATTGCATAACTTTACCCACCGGTCACACAGCACAAGGCCAAGGGGCTGCCAGCCAGCAACATCCAGCAGCCTGCAGGAGCGGCTGTTCCCAGTCCACTGGCACCTGGAGAGATGAAATGCAGCAAGGGATACAAAGGCAGCATACTTCTGGCAAGAGGAAAATCATAGGGAGCACACTGGGGATGGACTGTGCCTGTGTGTGTCTCCAGCCCCCAGTTAATCCATCTGGAGCGACTGAGCAGGCTCAGATGCATGCAGGTGAATTTGCACTGTACCTGGCTAGCCACAGTCTGGCACATGTGTACACTCACAGTGGGTGTCACACCCTGCCCCAGGGCACTTTAATGACTTAAGCCTTGCTCCTGGTGTCTGCAGGGCAGCCCTGCAAAGTATTTCTGATGTCTGGGGCAAAGAGAGGGAAACAAGCCCCCTTCTGAACAGACCACTGTGGGGCCAGCTTGGTGAACATCAGTATCAAAGCCTTGCTTTCTCCAGGTTTGAAATTTAGATGCGGCAGAAGGGTAACCCCAGTTGTTCACAGACTTTTGTTGCAGCTCTGGAGAAAGGTGAAATGCCCATCTTCATTTTAACTTCATAAATTCTCTGCTTTTACACTGATTGAGGACACTGACAGTACATGATCTTGGCTTCTGCTTTCCTGAGACATATGATGAACTTCTGGCTTCTGTCTTTACCTGCTGAAGGTTTGAAATTCACTGTAGAGGTGTTGGACAGTACACTGTGGCTACCAGCACTCGGTATGTGGGGTCTGCCACCCATCCCAGCACACAGAGCCCAGGCCTGGTCACCAGCCAGTCTCAAAGACGGGACCCAGAAGCTCAGGTTTTTTCTGATCCAACATTGCTTAATTGTCCCAGATAACAGCAGAGGTGGGTTTCCCTGTTTCTGAGTCCCCAGAGATTAAGCAAGGCAAATCAAGTTGACTATTGCCATCCCAGTTTGGGAAAAAGACTATTTTATAAAGGGCATTGTTTTTCTCCCACCTCTTTCTTTAGAAATGTCCTCTAAATTTCACATTTCAACTAGTTTAGGAATGCTCAGATTTCATCTCTGTTTTCAGACACTTCTGCCACACTGAGGGAAGGAATATGGTGAAGGTTGGTTTGCAATGAGCCAAATTCAGACAGCTGAGGCAGGGATTTTTGCTGCCTCCAATGGATTTCCCCATGGCAATTACCCTATTTCCCCATGCTGACCTACATATTTCTAAGAAAATCTTCTCTATGAGGCGAGGTCTTGAGACAATTTTTTTGCTTGACTTTTTACTGGTGATTTTGCGATTAGATGTGTGGGCTGATTGTGCATTTCACCAGCTTCATTTAGTATGAATTGATACCTCAGGAGCACATTGCTCAGGAGCTGGTCCCATAAATTACTTTCTGAATCTTCTTCTCTTCTTGAAGCAGAGTTGGAACTGTTGTAGTGCCCACTTCTTGGATAGTCCCAGGACAAATGCACATTTTAATGGATGTCACACAAATGCAAAAGATAAACCATATCATTATCAAATTGCTCGATGTGTACTCTTTCCAATACTAGCTCTAATGCTGAATGTGGTGTGTGAAAATATGAAACAACCACAGAGAACAGAAACAAAATCTCCCTGCAGATGTATGCTAGTCAAAAGGCCAAATTTGAGATGCAGCTTTGAACACCCTTCTCTCTCATCTTCTGTTACAAGAGCAAATCTTTAAATAATAAGAGAAACACCTGTGATTTCACCTGATAAACTTCATCCTTTGTCCTGAGGATTCAAAGTGGTCACAGCTTGCATGGTAGAAGGATGTTCTAACAGATATTATGAAAGAGAATTTTTCCTACTCTGTTGTTTCCCTACAGGAAAGCTGTTGTAAATGGGTAATAAAGGAAAACTGAAACTTTGCATAAATAGGTGAAAAAATAAATAGAAGGGAAAGGGGTGCCTGGAGTCAAGGAGCTACATGGCTTTTCATAGATCTTTCCTTCACCATTGTGCAGAACCATCAGCTCCACCCACCCTTAGGGCAGCTAAGAGTGTTTCTAAGCTGTTTTGGTACTAGGGAACACAGAACTCTCACACAGAAAAGGTCAAATCCCAGCATGAAAATCCTTGAGAGCACACTGTGATTAAAGTAAGCATCTATATTAAAATGTACATAATTCCAAATTGTTGCACATGTCAACAAATTATAGACACCCTGCCAATAATGTCTCTCCAGCGCCTCTGTAACAAATAGTAATTTGCAATTCAAAAGAACACTGTCATTTCCAATCTGACCTCCTCCAAGTTTTCTTTTCATATCCAGAGCATAAAATGTGAAGAATTTAAATCTGGGAGAGCTGAGCATATTTTTTTGTGTGTGTGTGCCCTTTCTCATCTTTGCTTTAGATACCCACATAGTAATTGCTTTGCAAATGGATTTTTGTATATTATTAAAATAAGTGGTACCCATAACATAGTGAACTAAACAATGCTGTTTCTAGTGGAAGTGATACAAAAAATGAGAGCTGATAATCAATATTTTAAAGTTCAGCTGAACTAGGCAAAACAATCCTAGCAGCAAAGAACTTGACCTCTGTGTCTTTGCATCCTGTAATTACAACCCTTCCCAGAGACCTTTGCATGGAAAGGTCTGATGTCCACACCCCAGTCTCTGTTTTTGGGGAATGGGCTGATGGGACTGAAGTGGAGTATGTTTGCCCCAGAGCTTATGGGGAAGGAGGAGACAGCCACCTTCACCTCAGCTGAGCCAGGCAAAACCAAAGCAATTGATGGCAACCTTTGTGCTGCAATGGTTGCCCTGTTTCTGGCACCAAGAACCACATGATGTTCCTGAGAGCTTCTTGAACTTTGTCGGGTTTGGTGCTATAACCATGTCCCTAGGGAGTCTTTTCCACCACCCAGCCACCTTCTGGGTGAAGAAACTTTTCCTAACCTCCCCTGACAGAGATTCATATTCCCTCAGGTCTTACAGCTGGAGGCTGGAGAGAAGGAGACCTACCTCCCCTTCCCCTTGTGAGGAAGCTATAGAATGGTGTGAGTTTTTCCCTCAATCTCCTCTTCCATAGACTGAATAAACCAAGATCTATGTAGATATTCCCATGGAAACCTAATTTCCTGACTTAGGAGAACAAAAATGGAAGCCAGACTTAAACTTTTCTGAAATTTACTCCCTTGTTATATTTAGTTCTGCATTAGCTCTGCAAAAACTCAGCTGATGTTCAATTACACCCCACGACCCTTCCAAGGAAAAAAAAACAAACCAGAATCTTAAACTATTCTTTGAAATTTCTGCCTCCTTCAAGGGTTTGGCAAGGCTAGGTATTGCTTGTGAAATATACCAGTCTCCCAGTGTAGGACCACTCATTTGTTACCACTTTCTCCTCTAGGACTGTGGAAAGTTTAAAATGATCAGGGAAGTCCATCAATATAATTTTTTTCCCCCAGCATTAATTTCCTGTTCTCTTTTCATGTGAGAAGTTACCTGAACAAAGGACCGTGAATGATTTGCCTGGTGTGCCTTTCCACATTATTGTAAAATATGATCAGATCAGAAGCTATTCAGGGTGGATTAATACCAAACAAAAACTAAGGTTTACTGTGGAGAGCATCCAATAGAAATTTCCTTTTCCTCACCATAATTTTATATGGGATTAAAATCACATTCATCAGCACTTTTGCAAATATTTTTCACTGACATTGCAACTGATGTTTTCTCTTACCAGTTTAAACAGCTTGATCAATTACCAAGCACAGTAAGTTCCCTATAATTCCATCTGTGTTATGAAAAGGAAGGTGTTTTACTAAGGTTTGGAAATTTTTGTTTACCACAGACATATGTTCAACCCTGCCATTCCAAGAGTTTTGGAGCCATAGTTGTTAATTTTCTTCTTCCTTGGAAGGATGCCTGGTCATAACTGAGGTTCTTTCACTCGTTGCACTGCTGTTGTGTGTAAAGACTAGCACTGCTTGTATAGATGTGTGGAAAATGAAAGTTTCAAAAGGAATGGATGGAGAGTGAGGTGGTGAGCAGGAGCAGGGGATCCACTGCAAGGAAAGGGAGAAAGCTCAGCTACAGTTTTTTATGCAAAAATGTGCTGGTCCTTCCCCTGTAGAGCTTGATTCTAAGCATCTGAAGTGGTCTTTTTGGGGCAGTTGCTTCTCAGTGGCCACATGGATAAAATGTGAAAGCATGTGACATTATTTCCACTTACCAGCAGCAGCAGGCAAATGCCTGGTTTCACTTCTGCTGTCCAGATGGAGGGATGGGGGCCAGGTTTATCCTCCATCTCTGTGCATCAGATTATCTGGTCAAGGAAGACAGTTACACTGGGCATCTGAAGGTGCCCAGCTGTCCTCCTCTTCTAGCTTGTGTAAGATGACACTCACAGCTGGGTCAGGCTTCAGGACAACTTCAGGGTGAGACAAGTTTATGACATCAGGTTTGAATGCATGCTGAGCTTCTGGCTTTCCACTACATTCTCCTGCATGTTGAAATATTTATGGGGAAAACAATCTTATGAGCTGAAGGAAAGAGATAATGAGCTACAAAACTGCTGATTGCCATAAGGACTCATCCTCCTCTGGTGGACTTGAGTTTCTCCCACTTATTTGCAGAGATAAGCTTTCTGGAATGAAAATGACTGCAGTCCAGTATTTCACTTGTTTGATGAAATGGGAATAAACACCTCGGAGCCAGTAGCTCTTTTCAAGATTCATTCTGTCATTATTGTCCTTTGCAGCTCAAAAGGGTGAAGTCTTGTGACATAAACTGGGTGAGATTTTCCTTAAATCTTCAATCTATACTTGCTTTCCAAGTAACAATACTTTCCAAATTTTACATGTTATCCCCTATTTTTTTCCTTTTCTTTTCCTTTTTCATCTTCTTTTTTTCTTTCCTTTTTCCATTTCTCTTTTTTCGTTTTCTTTTTTTTTTTTTTCACAGTGGCAGTAAAATGTTCCTTTGATTGATAGCAGAACTCAGACTTCATCAAGGTTCAAGCCACAAATTCCCTGTGGCAGCCAAAACCACTGTGTAAGGGAGCCCAGCTTGGAAGGATTTAGGGGAGAGCTGTTCTGGGAACTCAGATTTGGGATGCCTGGAAGATGCTGGGAATGCAATGCAACTCAGTTTAGGGCTTTCAAGATGTCAAGAATTGTACTTCAGAGGAGGCAAGCTGGAGAATCATTCATTCTGGTAGGCAGGTAGATAAAAACAATGAAATTGTTTTACATATCATTCTGATATATAATCCTAAAGGTAAGAAATCCAATTCTAGGGTCAGTTCAGAAAGTCTTTCATATCACTGAAACCCATCAGGTGGCTGCTTTTCCCTAAGAAGTGAGGATGTTTCCCTGGCAGCTTTACATGGTTCTGCTGGCTGCCAGACCATTCTGCAACCATTTTCTCTGAAATTATACAGCGGCTGCCAGTGTGAGCAGAGAAGCCCCCATCTCTACAGTGAGTGAACACGTGGGTCAAGTCTGACAAGAACAGGATGCAACACCTGTCTTTTAAGAGGGGTTGATGTGGTCAGAAGCAAACTGGAACAAAATGGGACTGTTGAGGACCATAACTACCTCCAGTTGTCATTGCTGACACAGCTGCTGGAAGGAAGAAAAGTCCTTCTGGCTTTAGGGCAAAACCTCACTCACACCAACCTTCTGCATGGAGCAGGAGGTCACACGGGTGGTGGGTGAGGGTCCTTTTGAAGCTGGCCTTTGTGGGAGCAGCCAGCACCAGCCTGCCACCAGAGCCATGCCATGGGCAAACCCCTGTCTCTAGCCTTCCCCAGATCCTGACAGGGAGCTGCCACTGCTCAGAGTCCTCACACCCCTGCACGGCTCAGTGCAAAAAGAAAAGTTGGGGAATAATTGGAACATTTGGATTCTCTGGCATCCCAAGGATTTCCTTTCTAGCATTTGAAATGGCATTCCCTTTTGAAAGATTTGTTATTTGAGAGGAAAAAAACATTTGGAAATATTTTTAAAAGGTCAAAAATCAAAATAAAGATTTGGAAAGTAGAGAATCCAATCACTCAGTGTGAAATGTTCATTTCCTTTGGAATTCTTATGTATAATTTTTCTTTTTTTTTTCCCCAGGACTTCAACATGTCTTCTTTTCTGGTCAGAAAACAATGTCAGATCCTGACAGTCCTTATGGGGCTGGAGGAGCCTCTCCTACCCGGCCCTTGTGTGCACACATCATTCATATCAGGAATGGGCCCTTGGACCATAAACCAGTTGAGCAATTTGCTTCCAAAAGGAAACCACCACCAGAGTAGAAAAAGATGGTGAGAACAAAAGTTATTGTTTAATGTCTTAAAGCAAATCAGTGTTGAAAACAGCTTCCACTGTATTCCATTTCCTACAGCTGTGTCATTCGAGAACAAAGATTCTACTCTCTCTCTCTTCCGCAGGCTTGACCTAAAGCTTATCTTTCTCCCAGTTATGTGTCACCTGAATTCCATCAATTTTACACTCCCTCTCTGACTTTGCTTCTCGGGGCCACAGAGCAGAGACACATTTGTTAACCACTTTCCAAAGCACAGCAGGCTACTGCTCCCTGATGCAGGCACTATACCAGTACAGATAATAAACAAAGGGGAACATGCCAAGCCATACAAGAGTTAGAACTTTGAAGTTTTCTCTCTCTGTTTTTCTCATTGTAATTTTAATGGAGTTACTTAGAAGTCAATATATTTCACCCTTGCTGCTCACTAAATATCCTTGACTCAGCAGAGATGTAGAGCTGCTGAACACACTTAAAGCAAGGAGAAATTGATTGCCAAACAGATGCAAAACATTATTAGTAATTTCTTGGTTTTCATAATTCCTCTCCAGTCAAGAAAAAAAAAATCAAATCACTGAAGTCTGAAACTGGTAACAAACCTTATGGCATTTGCATTCTGAAATAAAAGAGAAAGCCTGTCTCTGCAGTCATCTAGCAATTTGTCCTTAAGCCTAAACGTGTTTGTTGTCCTTGGCATTAATTTTAAGACATCTCTATTTCAAAAGTGATTCTCTGACAAGTGTGGATTTCTAAGGTATTGGTGGTGCCCTCTCTCTGACCCTGTGGAGGCAACAGTCTGGGATATCTCTAGGTTTCACTGACCAGGCTATTGGCAAACACAGGCTTAAATACCCTGCCTTAATTCTCTCTTATTCTCTGTGCAACTGACATACCAAACGTGATGAAGCCACAACAAATATTTTGGTCCTGCCATAAGTGAAGGTTTCACAGTGATGCTCCGTGAGTGTTAGAGGTGCTGCCAGGAAGAATTTGGCTTTGCAGACCCCATGCATTCACCTTCACTCCCTCACCTAATATAGGTGCCTAAGGACAGGCATCCTGTAGGGCTGAGGGGTAAAACACCAAACCTACAGGCAATCCACAGCTTCCCGTGATCATGTCTAGGGATCACACAAGATACACTACTGCACCTTAGGGAGAGGCCTGTGTTTAGGCACCTGAGTCCTACCTCTAGGAAGCAGTAGGAACCAACACTCAGGTGCTTGCCTACAGCTACATCCCTCCCCCACTTCAGGGTGAATTGAGTCCTTCCACAAAAATGGTCAATTTCTTTTCTTTGACTTGACTGGGAAATCCGCCCAGCTGTGCTGCAGGTGCTGGAGACTCCTTGTCTAGGAGAATGCTGTGACCACCACACAGGTGAACATTGAGGGGTTCTTCATGTTCATGTGGCAAAGTTCTTTGGAATATTGACTTCTTTCCAAAGAAATGTTTTAGTCATTTAAGGTGGTGAAAACAGAGGGAAAATATTTTGTTTGTTCTAAAATAAATATCAGGTTGACAAATTTCTTTAATATTGACTAGCATGCATTTCTTTCCTATTTTAGTTTTGAAGTCTGCTGAAAATTTTGTGACTGCACATTCACTCCTCACAGTGATGTCAAAGGCAAGCAGTGCTGTAGGCTAAAACCTCATCCAGCTAAAAATTGATGGAAAGTCTCCTATGAACTTCAGTAAGGGCAAGATTTTACCCCAAATTTTCCTGGCCAAATATTTCCACAGACTCTAGTTCTCCAGTATATGATTCTTTGCTGGACTAGACCAGGCACCACAGTGAAAATTCAGACAAATTGCTCTGAGATGGTTAAGTGGGACAGAAATACTCTGAAAGATCACATGCTTACACAGGGAGGCTACAAGGGAATTTTACAGCAGTAGAGCAACAAAAAGCTGCAGGAGGCTCTCAGTAGAAGTGGTTCTGGAGAAGGTCAGAGGAAGGCAAGGTGAAAACATTTCTCTGAACTGCGTGAGACTGCAACTTGAAACTCGGTGAAAGTTCGGGGCTGTGCTGCCTTTATCCAAACCAGATTTCCTAGATTCACTCTCTGTGTGCAGGATTATTCCTTAGTTATTATTTCCTAGCTTTCCTGTTGCTGTAAGTAATCGCTCCAAGGAATGCTCAGCTATTTTCAAAACTCTGTGCTTAATAACCAAGGTGGATTTTTGAGGAGGCCATGACTTTGTCTGCACCACCATGCAGTGTAGCACAGTTGGAATAGGTTGGAGTGGGTCAGTGCTGAGGACTCACATCATTCAGCTCTCCTCCAGCCTGGTTCAGATGCCCATGAAGATGTAACACATGCTACAAGGACTCTCAAGGGTCCTTATCTGCCTCATTTCACCTGCCAGTCTGAGTTCCCTGAGGCCAGTCTGCAATAAAAATCTTTGCAGGTTGTGCTTGGGGAGGGCAGATACCTCAAAAACACACTCCTACTGCAACTGCATGCTGGTGTCAGCACAGCCCCA
>VZUA01076086.1:10999-25719 GCA_013401035.1 Horornis vulcanius | reverse complement strand
TAAAATAAGTGGCTAATTTAAGCATGAGCAAAATCAGGACTGTTCTCTTGTCCTTTCCATCCAAAGGCCAGCAGCACCCTGGCTGTGTGAACAGAAGCACAGCCAGCAGATCAAGGGAAGTGTCTGCTTTTTCCACTCAGCACTGAATAGGCCACGTGCAGAATACCAGTGGAATTTTGAAGTTCCCAATACTAGGAACACATCAATAAGCTGGAGAAATTTGGAAGGCCACCAGTATGGTCAGGACTAAAGCACTTGCCTCGTGCGTAGAAGCTGAGGGAGCTGGGTTTGCCCAGCCTGCAGAAGAGAGTTTTGGTGAGACCTGAGAGCAGCCCCCCATGCCTTCTGGTCTAATTTGTATGGAAGGAAGGTATGGGTTGGCTAGGGAACAGAGGTGGTCTGTGATATCAGTCTTATAGTCCCCAGCTATCTGACTTCCCTCCATCCTCATGCCATTCCATTACTGGACAGCATTAAGGGACCTGGCCTGCCAGAGTGCTTGGGTCTACTTGGCTCTCAGCAAGGAACATGTTCCTCACCCCTGCTCTAAAGAAAACATCACATTTCAAAAATGTTCAAATAACTCAGCATTTCCTTGACAGAAGGTGCTAAATTCAGAACAAGTCTTTGTAAACGGTAGATTCATAGTGAGACTTAATAGAGATGGGGATGCTGGGGCTCTTTTGGTGATTGCTGCACTCCACAAATTTCTAAAGGTCTTGTTATAGTACCTCAAAGTGCCAAACAGGGTATTTAATGTGGGTCTGCATTTCAATTGCATTCTAGTTTCAGCATTGTATTTATAAAATGGAAAATGAACTACAGTTGTAGAAACTACTTACTTACAGCACACTGTGCAACACACAGTGACTTGCAGGAGGCAAGGGAGGCCTGGACCTGGAATAGGATGTCCTAGTCACAGAGGAAAGTGACTTGGCTTGAAAAGCACAGCATTAGAGCTGCCCTGTACCACCACTCTGTGCTGTACTGGCAGTACAGAGCAGACACAAACTCATCCTGGCCAGTCATGGTCTGGCCGTAACGTAGATACCCACCTCAGAATGTTCTGGTTCTGTTAGGGCTTTGCACTTTCCATTCTTGGCCCTTTCTCCTACTTCATATATTTGGGAGGACTATTTAAAACATGGATGAGGGAGTAGGGTTCTGGCAGTGGCATTAGCAGGAGCTGTGTACTTTGGAATGCCTTCTCAGCACAGGCTAAACAGTGAAACCACTGAAACCCCAAACCATGCTGATGACTTTTCATTTTGTGAGGGATTTTTACCCCTGTCCCCAACATCTTGGAAATGGCCAGGTTTAGGAATGTAAAATTATTTTTCAGTGTAAGATATTAGGGACTTTTACAATGTTCTTTAGGAAAAAATTCTGATGTGTCAGTGCTTTGAAAGGTTTGTTGTTGGGGGATGGGGTGGAAAGAGCAAATATCGGTATATGAATAATACGTGAATTACTAAAAGGGGAAATATAAATTGGGTTAAATAGTTTTTCTTATCTCTAGCTCACTGCACTTTTGTGCTCTTTCCAGCTCAGCAAGACTTTTAGCTAGCTCAGATGTTGCCTCAGAGACACATAAAAGTTCTACAGCCCAGAAAAAGCCCCATAAAATAAGTAAAACCTCCCAGTGTGAAGTTCTGCCTCTCTCCCACTCAGCAATTAACTCTTCTTCCTCCCACTTTCATAGAAGCTGGCTTTTCATACACTGGATGCCAAGTTTTCCGCTACTTTTTTTTTCACACCAACCTCAAGAGAAGGACAATCATCCTGTCCTTGGACTGTGCTGTGTTCTTCTCATCTCCAAATCTTTCCTGGGACAGCTGCAGTCTGCTATGGGCCTGTCCCAGTTTTATTGGCCATTGAAGGACGCTCAAATCTCCTTGCTTTCAACTGTTTCTCCTGTGGGAATATGTCTTAACCATACCTAAATATCTTCCTCTTTCTTACTACCATCTGTGCTACCAGCTTAGAGAGAAACACTCCTGCCACTGGAAGCAAGTTCTGGAGAAGGTCTTAGCATTTAGCAGCTCTTTTGCCTTGAGTCAGGCACATAGAAATGTTACAGTAAAAAAAAAGTCCATTGGTCTCAGCTAACTCCCACATCTCCTTGTGACACAACCCCAATACTGCCCTAGCTCACGTCTCTTTTTCTTTGTTAATGGCAGACCTCCAAATGGTCTCTTTTAGCACCCACATTCACCATCTTGATTTGTTTTGTGTCCCTTTTAATTTCTAGAGGACATGAAAGCATTTCTACCATCCATTTCCTTTTCCTGCAGCTCTAGATTATAGTTACTATCTGAGCATGTTTGCTCAGAAACTCTGTAAGCACAGTGCAGTTTGTTTCAAAGACCATTTGCAAGTGGAAAATATCAAATGCTGGTAGTGGTGCCAACATCTGTTATATGGAGTTTCCCCTGTAGCTGGTTCATATGAAGTATTCATCATACAGCATTGAAAAAAGCATGTGATTGATTGACTGGCTGTTTTCAGGAACAGTAGAGTCTGTTCTGTAGCTGGCTCCCAGCCCCTCGACAGCTGGCTAACTTCTGCTATAGGGACAACCTGGGAAAGCAAATTCTTGTGTTTGAATGTGGCTACTTAAGCTCTGTACAAAAAGCTGACAGCTCCAGAATACAAGTCTAAGAAGTCTAAGCAAGCAGGACATATTCAGATGTGGATGCACCATTCCTTGAGTGCTTCCTGGAATTCAAGAGCAGGTTAAGCTGTCCATGTCAACACAGACATCAACTAGACCATCTACACATCAAGGGAGCCAAATGTAAACCCGGCATTGCTCTGTTGGCTTCTCTGTGGGTCCATTTCCTACCTAAGTGTAAGATGTGCAATTCATCTGAGGGTTCACTGTTTGTGTCAAACCTTGCCTGTGTGTTCTGGTGTGCATTATTTCCCATTAGATCTTGAAGGAGAACCACTTCCCAGTTCAACATCATAAAGCACAAAGCAACATAACAGTAGCCAGATAAACATTTCTCATGAAATAGGGAAACACAGCAATAGTATGCCTGTAGAGAAAGCCACATTGGCTGTGTGACTAAAACTGATGCCTAGAATCAGTCAGGAAGGGGGTAAACGGAAAACAGACCCTTACGTGGCACTGTTCATTCTTTCTAAAATATGAATTTCTCTTTAGTCACCTCTGGCCTCAAAGTAATGACCCTCTCAGGTGAAACTCAACAGAGGCATCTTTGCTGACCCACGGCGTGAGTTGTGGCCACAGCTGCTCTGCTCTCCTGCCAGCACATGGGGGCAGAAACTACAACGTGAGAATGAACAAAAACAGTCAATTTATTGCATCTGTAAACAGTTAGTTGTCCAATTTTATATACCAATTTAAATTCAAGGTCTCTAAATGTTCTTCTGTGGAGGCTGAAAACTGAAATGTAACTATGACTTGTCCCCAGGCCAGTACTGAGTCAACTAACTGCTAATTAATGCCCCCATTTTTAATAGGAAATCTCAGCTTTTCAAAAGGCATATTTTGCATTTTCAAGTAGTGAAAAGGTCTTCTACTGGAATATAGGAAAGGAGGTGGTGATTAATCATCTGATCTGAAGCCTCCAGCTCCAGACTGTCTCCTTGCAGCTGTTGGCAGCCGGCTAATCCACACCCTGATGACCCAAATGAAGGAAGAAGTTGCAATTCCAGCTGTTATTTGAGACCCTGAAAAGGACTACGGACCCATATGTGTGAAATGTGTGGAGTCTGTACCAAAGTGCCTTTTCACAAAACTTTTTCAGGCTCAGTAACAACAACAGAAACAAAAGCTTGTGGAAAAGATGCAAGATTGAAAACAAGACCCCATACTGAGGGTCTTCTCCTGTAACTGGGCTTCCTAAACAATGCACAAGTCTCTATGGAGCAGTGAAACTTGGAGAAACCCATGACCAAATTTTGTTCCATGCTGAGAGATCCCCAAGACACCTGAAGTACAGTCCTGTGAAGCATCAGGAGTCAGTGAGGATTCCAGAGTCCCTTTTATACTTCCATAATTGCATGAAACAACATTAAGACAAGGATAATATTTATCAAGGGGTTTTCTTGTAGAGGAAAACCCTCAGAGATTGTTCCATTGACATTCCTGCAATCTCCTTTCCTGTTATTCTTTGGCAGAGTGAGAACCGAGAGGATCAAATCAGCATTGGTTTGATGTACTGCTATTGAATGAAATGCAAAGTGTTTAGCATAAGGAGGCCTCAGGTTTAGTTGCATGCAGGGGATGAACAAGGGAGACTTGGCAAAGTCAGCAAAACCCCAGGGAGCAGCGGGCCATCATACTGATTCTTGCCTCTTTTTCTGTTTGGAAAACAAATGCCTTGGGTTTGATGTGGCTGGTGGAAGATAACAGCCATAGAAACGTGAGTGCCCACCACGTAGAAGCATGCTCACCTCCACAATAATGGAGCCAACAACCAAAGCCTTGGAGGGAGAGAGGCAAATTAGGCAATCTCATTTGTTTTACACAACAGCTATAAAAATCTCAGCATTCTACGTGGTGCAGATATTAACCCACACCACAACATTTTTACCTCCCAAGTGACACATTACACGATTATTTCAAGAAAATGTTTTTCACAAGCCTGAAGCTCTTCTTCAGAGCTGTGACCTCTCACTTGAATGGAATGTTTGTAAAAATGAAAAATTGGATGACAAGAAAGGAAATCTGCAGTTATACAACAAGATGACAGGAACACCCCCAAGCACAGAGAAAATAGACTAGTCTTCAGCAGCTTGCTTGTGCTACACAGCAAAGATCCCTGAACCAAGAACATTTCCATTGACAGACTGTGGTCTGTCTCTTTTTGCAAAGGAAGCTAAGGCCTGGGCATCTCAGAAGTTTGAAGGATCACAAAAAGTGCATCACATTTTGATCATTCAGCTTAATTAATATCAAGCTGTTTGGAGTAAGTGGCAATACCAAGGGACATTCAGCCTCTTGAGAGTGCTGGAAAAGGTGAAGCAGTGAAAGATTTCCAAATGTTTTCAGAATTTTCCAAGTTGTAAGCATCATAATTCTTCTAATATCTACTTAATCCACTTGTTAGAAATATCAGCGTATCACTAGAACTCATTAAGAATTTGCTATATGCCATGGGTTGTTCATACTATATGTGGGTCTGATTTTCTGAGTCTGAGAGTTTTCAGCCTGTTAGTAGCTGATTCTTTCTTCCTATGAGAGAATCCATTCCTTTCAAGGACAGTGAATGTAAACAAGTTCTTTATTTTTCATAAACACTTCTAGGTTCTCATAATAGCTCTCTTTCAGGTGTTGTTTCTATAATTTAAACAATGAAGTGCTGTCTTTATTAACCAATCATAGGGTTCTTTAGTGCAGCATGTTATAAAAGGGCTGTGTAAAATTGAAAATAAAGCCTTCTGAATTTTCTTCTACCTGGAGTCAAGCTCTTCATTTCGTGTCCAACAGTGACAATTATAGCCTTCAGTGCCATACATTTTTCTCCTCAGATGCAAGTCAAACTATCCTTATAAAAACATTTTGTCCCTATATCTTATATGCTATCTCTTTGAAGCAATTCCGTTTTCAGTACAGGTTGCCCAAATGTCTTGTGATATATTGATTGACATATAAAGTTTTATAATATACTACATAATAAACATAAGAATTCACTAACTATATGAATAAATGGCATGTCAGATCCTCTTAGCAACATGGGGTTTTTTTCTGGTTTCTGAACCTTTGGTGTTTTAAGGAAAAACAGTCCAAGCAAATTTCTCAGCACACCATTCTAGTATAATTTTCAGAAGAAAATTTAAAAAGGAAATTTCAAAAGCAAAGTTTTCTCTGTAATAAAATATCTTAAAGCATATTTCTAGTAGAGGAGCTGAAAATCCAGAAAAAGAATATAACCTTAAAATGTAAAATAAGAGCTGCAGCAGTAGTAAAGTTAACTGGAAAATGGTTGGTCAGCCCTGACCTAGCCTGGACTATTTTGGTGCAAAAAGCAAGCAGTAAAATTAGGAATCACCAGCCTTCCCATCAGAGGAAGATTCCCTATCATCTTGAAAGTCATTCCATGTTTGTTGGCAAGAAAAATTTTGAGCCTTTGCAGGCTGAGGGCGGCAGAGTACCTGATGGGAGAGCAAAGGGGCATCATCCCAGATGATCTGCAGCGTCACCACAGATGATCTGTGCAGGAGCCAGGCTGATGCAGTACAGAGGACAAGACCATCAGAGTGCAGTTTTGCAAGGTAACGTTTCAGAGCAAGAGAGTACCAAAAAATGAAGACTAGATGTAATAATAACCCATAATGCTACCTGAAATTAATGGACAAGTCCTCATTCTGGTTGGTTACTTCTCTGTTTTGTTTAGGTTGCAAAGCTGCTGTTGACAATACTATTCATTTGGTAGGTTTTGTTTTTTCTCACATTTATGGAGAGGAAATTGTAATACACTCGAGCTTGGAACAATTTTCTCTTGTTTATTCACTAGTGATTAGCAGCATAAACAAAACAGACCTCAGCTGACTTGTATTTACATACTCTGCTGTTTCAGTAGAGAACAAAAAAATACACAGTATATCTGCTCTGGGCAGCCTCTTCTGTGTATGCTCGTGCCTTTAGGCAGCTCTGTGTGCATGGGTCACCACGGCACAGGTTTGGGCTCTCCCTTCCCCTGGGGAAAGGGACTCCCAGCACCTGCCCACAGATGTCTGCCGGGTGCAGCTGTGCAGATGGCCTCTGCCTTTCCCAAGGCTGTCCCAGCCAAAGAGCGGGGCTGCTGTGACACTCCTAGGAGCCACTTCGAGCAGCCCCTTCCCTCCCCTCCAAAGCTGATCCATGAATACTGACCTTCCAAGGCTACCCAAAATGATCCTCATCATCCAGTGGTGACTCACTGGTGACTGACTCCAGCTCATGAGCTTGCCCCAGGCACTCCTGCTCAGGAGGGACACCCACAGGCAGCACAAGAAGGGCTCACATAGGAGAGGTTTGGCAGCCTGGACCAGGCAAGACAGGGGCCAGCATGAAGACAAGGATGCCGGGTGAGGTGGAGGAGCAGAAAATATCTAACCCCAGGCCCTCTCCTGTGTTTTATTGTCCCCATTTTATTCCCTCATGATGCTACTGACCAGAGGGAAGGGGGAAATGCTGATACATTTATTTTTGAGTTTATGGCATTAACATCTGCTATGTTTATGCAGGAGAGAAATGTGTGGACAATACAGATCATGCCCATGGGTGCCAGGGAGGAACCTGGAGGAACCCACCAACCTCAGAGTGAAATTGTGAAATATTTTTGGATGTAGCTTAGACTATACTTTCAAGACATAGTGCTTCAAGAAAGACTCTCAGCTCCAAGAAAGAACCCCCCAATTACCAGAGGAAGAAAGTAAATGAAAAGGAAAAATTGAGGTAAATTATGGAGAACCAACAAAAGCTTCTGGGGTTTTATCAGCAGTTCAAACAAGAGCCCATATTTTTAATGATGAAGACGACCTTCACATAACAAAGACCTTCGGAAGGATGGAAGTGTGGAAAGAAATTAGGTGGGCAGAAACACTTGTTATTACATTCAAGAAGACTTTGAAAGCCTCCTGGAAACAGTCAGTAATGCTTTTGTTCCTACTGCAAGGTAAACTGGTTCTTATTGTCCACAGTACTCCTGAGAAAATCACACTGCCTGCAACCTTAGGAAAATTATCACCTGTGAAAGCCCAGCAGGATCACACAGACAGAGCAGGCTGCAAGTTTTGTCCTGTGAGGGATGGACTTCTTCCTGAAGATTCTCTCTAGGACCTGAGAATGGACTTTTCTGATCCTGAACCAAAACTGTGCCTTCATTAAAAGAATTTTCTCACAATGTGTGTGAGATGATAAATGCACACAGAACAGAATCACAGAATATGCTGAGCTGGAAGGGATCCATCAGGATCATCAAATTCAACTCCTGGCCCTGCACAAGACACCCCCAAGAGTCATACTATGTGCCTGAGAGCATTGTCCAACCACTTCTTGAACTCTGTCAGGCTGGTTCTGTGATCACTGCCCTAGGGAACCTGTTCCAGTGCCCAATTACCCTCTAGTTGAAAAATATTTTCCCTGATATCCAACCTAAACCTCCACTCCTCTGCCCCTCCACTCATGCCCTGCAGCATGGACGTGCTGTAAGGCCTGGCCAAACAGTATCTCCTGCCACCTAGAGGCTTTCTGCAAAACCATGAGGGTATTGCCACAGCCATGCATGACCTGATGATCCTCAGGCTCAGCGGAGAGCTTCCACAAGTTACATCTGGAAAGCACGTGCAGGAACTACTCACAGTAAAAAACCAAGGTCAGAAATTTTTCATGGGAGTCTAGGAGACTACACTCCTTCCCCGCTTTTGCCCTCAGAGACTCCCTCACTTCCTCACAAATGATCATGTATTATCTGGGAGCCAGCTTGCATCTTCCAATTAGGAAAATAAAACCTACTATTTTTTCTAATTTTTTTTTTTTAAATTGACGATGTTATTTCCCCTTTATGCAGTGTTCCACACCTGGAGTCCTCTGTGTTCAGTTACAGATCCTCCAGTACAAGACAGATATGGACATAATGGAGAAAATCCAATGAAGGGCCATGAAGGGGATGAGGGAATAGGAGCACTTCTGATATAACAAAAGGCTGGGACACTTGTGACTTTTCAGTCTGGAGAAGAGAAAGCACAGTGGAATCATATCCCTGATGTAATGGAGCCAGATTCTTCTCAGTGGTATCCAGTCACAGACAGAAATCAATGGGCACAAACTCAAATACAGAAAAAACCATCTAAACAAAAGAAAAATATTTTTTATTGTGGGTTGGGGGTTAAAAACTGACCCAGGCTGCAAAGAAACTGTGGAGTTTACATCATTAGAGATCTTTAGAATGCAAGAGGATATGGTCTTGCTATAGCTAATCTGGCTTTCAGCAGGACTGGACTAATGTTTCTCAATGGTCCTTTCCCACCTCAGCCACTCTGTGAATTTATGACAATTTTTGTTCCAATAAATAAATCCACTGTGGAAAATGTGTGGAGACTGAGCTTTGTTTTTTGTGAAATTTTGTTTCAGGTTTTGTCTGGCTGCATAATACAGCAGTTGGTATCATTCATAAACTTGTATTCTCCAGGTTGGAGGAAGCTTTGAAAATCAGATCCAACACACTTGAACCTCAAAGCAAGGCCAGCATCGAAGTTAGATCAGGTTACTCACGGCCTTGTCCAGGCCAGCTATGAGCACCTTCAGGGATGGAGTTTTCCCTGCCTCTCTGGGCTGCTGTCCCTGTACTTGGTAAGTTTGATGATACACACATTTTAATATTTCTTGTAATTTCTCATATTTCAGTCTGTGTCTATAGCCCTTCAGCCTTTCAGTGTGTGTATCGCTGACAAAAGTGTGGGTCCATCTTTATGATTCCACTAGGCCTTTTGAGATATCAAATCAACACCAGCCAAGCCTTCCCTTCCCAAGTCCAAACACACCCAATGTTCAGCCTTTCCCTTTATGTTCTGTGCACCAGCCCCCTAACCATCATGGTCATCCTCTCGTTGGTGTCCTCCAGCTGGCCTTGTACAGGAGGGCAGAAGGTGCTCCATGTGCAGGTTCTCCTCTGCTGAGGAGAGAAGTACATCCCTAAGCCCACCGACTGTGCTCATGCAGCTCGGTCTTTCCTTGGCATGTGACATGTGGAGGTTCTCCTGCTCTTCTTCTGCTGGTCAGGTCATGTTTGGAGCTGGGTGACACTGGCACTGGCGACACGACTGGCCCTGAGGAGTTATGGCAACTGATGGCACCTGAGCACCTGGCCCCCAAGCTGTTGCCTTTGACACTTGACTTGCCAGTGTTGACAGCAAGATATTTGCACTCAGCTACAATTCTGGTGTTATTCTCTCCAAGTGTGCTCATTCTCATCAGGGTCATACATTTCACTGACTGTTGTGATGCAGTTGGCAGAGTGATGTGGCAGAAGTCCTGTGGGGGAGCTTCCTACTTTATGGGACACACAAGCATGATGAGAAAGGGAGCAGCAGTAGAAGGCATGGCTTTGTTTTCAAATGTTACCAGCTAAGGGCCCTCTGGCAGGCTGGCAGGACTCTCTGGGTGGGACTTTAAACAGCCATGGATGCCAGTTTTGCCTTAGGAAACAGAGCTGGGCTACTGCCACACTGACCTCATTCCCTTCTGCATTTACCTCTTTCACTTATTCCAGAAGAAAACAGCTCTTCACTTGAATAACATCTATCTGCCTGGTAAGAAAAGAGGACATGGGTTCTGCAGACAGAAAACTGTATAGTTCCTCATAGAGTGGAACTGCAAGGATCATTTCACATTGCTCAGAGGGTTGGGTTACCTCCCACAAAGGCCTTCTATTATCTTTCCAAATGACACTCAGTGCTTCCTTCATCACCAAAGAGTTCCTCTGTTCACATGCTGGGTCCACATGCAGGGCTTTGGCTGCCCCTGAGAAGCCTTGGCATTTGTCACATGTTGGCAATTGTTCCTGCTGCCTTTGAGGCAGAAATCCCAATTCTCACAAAAATATGGTACAGTGATCAGAGATCAGCATCTGGAACTGACCAGGCCAGACAATGCTTTGAGCAGCTTGCTTGTCTTTTTCTCTCCACCCCTTCCTCTGTTGTGTTTTAATCCCTTTCTTTTTCAGCTCTGTACAATTCCCCACTAGGCAGGGCCCTGGCATCCCTCCACCCCTGAGAGACTTGGACCGGAGGCGATGCAGGCCCAAGCAGTGTGAATTTTCTCTCTGTGGGGATGCTCCTTCTCCTCCATCCTGTTCCCTCAAGGTCACTTAGACAAGAAAGCAGGAGTGGTGCAACACCCCTCAGAGCCTCTGAAGGGACATGGCATTCTCTGAGCTGGCGCCAAGAGCTTGAAAACAAGATGCAGATGTAGTGTTGCCAGTAAGAGGGGCATGGGAGGAGAGCTGAGAGAGGAAAAGACTTGTTCCTCTCCCATCAGCACTACCCAAAGTCGTATGACACTCCCTGATATGCAGTGCAGCCACAAAGCTGTACTGAGAGGCAGTTTAGCTCCCAAGTGGGTGTGCTGCTTCTCCTACACTGTCATGGCAGGACCAGCATGTCATGGGAACAGCAGGGAAATAGGGAAGGGAAGGAAAGGGGAGGGTTGCCTATTGTTCAGGACACTGGCAGGGCCTTGGAGAGAGGATCTGGATTGGGACGTGGCTTTCCTGACCTACATGGCATTCAGTTACCTCTGTAATCCCACCACCTCTTAGATGAACAAAGAGCAAGATCAGCGTCATCTCTTCAAGAAACTACCTAGTACCATGATAATCTGTTTACCCTATGCATGGGGCAAAGGGTGCAAATGTGTCAATCAGATCACCTCGTACAGCACAGAGAACTTATCCAGACCTCAAAGTGAAGGCAGCAGACTGCACACCACTGTACTTCATGTGTTTCCCTGTTGTGCCCTACTGCTGGCTCTGCCCTGGTTGGTTTAGCCTCATAGAACATTTACACTGGAGGGGAAGAGTGCACAACGCCCTTCACCCCTACCCCAGCACCTCCCAGTTCCTCCTCAGCTGAGGCTTTAGAGAAAACAACTGTCTCAGATCTTCATTCCTAGTGATATCTCTGAATGGGACTGTCCCACCCCAAAAGTACTTCCAGCAAGGAAGGAACTATGTCTCTTCAGATGAACAAATCAGAATTTACGTGTATTCTCTGAAGGTATAATGGAGCTCTTCTGCAAAGCTGCTCTCTGGACTGTACATACAAGCGTATTGCCACAAGGACCAACATGTGGGACTTTTCACTTCCCTTTGCTGAACTTCTTGAGTTTCCTAACATCTCATTTCTCCAGCCCATAGAAGTCCCTCTCTTGAGCAGCTCTCAGCACATAAACCACTCCCCAGCCCCAGTTTAGTACTCCATTCCCCTGTCCAGGTCATTAGACCATGCTGGAGCCAGTACTGGCCCCTGGGGCTGGTGCTTGCAACCAGCTGTCATTTGGACCTTGCACTATTTTTGATCACAACCTTTTGAGCCTTGCAACACAGGTAATTTCACATCCACCTTAAAGACCAGCTCTCCAAGCCGTATTCCACCAGTTTTGCTACAGGCAGATAGTGGGAGACCATGCCAAATGCTTTACAGAAGCCAGTGACATTCCCTTTTCCCCCCGTGCACGGCTGCAGTCATTTCAACGAATATTATCGGGTTGGTCAGGCATGATTTGCCCTTGGTAACGCCACACTAGCTGCTAACCATCTTTGAAAGAGAAGAACACATTCACATGCTTCTAGTCCTCTCCCAAGGAGGACTTTTTGAAAGCTAACAATTTCTAGCTTAGGTTACTTGACACAGATGATCAAAAAGGATGAAATAGAAATGGAACCATGTATCATAGGTTTATTAGGGAAAAAAGTTATACTTCAAGACCATATATTTGGCACTGTACTGAAGCAAAAAATATGTGAAATAATTAAAATGTTAAAACCCAAATCACCATGAAAAAGAAAACGCTCTTTTAATTACTTGAATTCCCTTTTTTGCCCCCATACAATTTAAAATAACTACAGGAAGCAACTCAAGAGGTGTTAGACCTATGCTACACGTAAGCTGGAAAACTGTTAAAGATGGACTACAGAATGAATCTGTCCCCCAGGTTACTGCTACTCTCCCAGGCTGCCAGAACAGATGAGTCTTACTAACATGAGCAGAGGTTGTTGAGTTATTATCATGATACATTATTGCAAGCTTCTATCACACCTTTCATTCATTCAAAATTCTGCTTTCTGCTCTGCTTGGAAGAGATGTTGGTAGTATTTAAAAAGAAGTGTATCCCAATTTGTCCCCATGGTCATATGAGTTTCCTGCTAACTGACTCCTATATTGGTGGCTTGGGCTTCTTTTTGGTGAGCAAATAAGTTAAAAGCAGTTTCTAATTTCCAAGTTACTCATCCAATGCCTCTGCACAGTAACATGAAAGATACTGACAAGGAATAAATAACATACAAAATAAGATGAGAATGGATTGAAGGAAAGTTGCACTAAAACTTTTAAATAGTAAAGGATAGAAAGCTTAACTGATGCTGATGAACTGCTGGGTTTTTGCTGGACTACACAGCGCCACTCTACCATGGATAGAAGGGTAGGATCCCATTGAATAGCCAGCCCAAAGGCTGCCAGGGAAGTAGGACACAGGTCTTGATCAATAATTCAAATGTTACATCAACAGTACTCACAAGAATACAGCTCTTTCCTTGGTTAATATATTGTGCATAGCAATATTTCAAAGAATTAACAGCACCTTTTACATAAAAATTCCAAACATATTTGTCTAGTGAACAAGAAGATCTCAGCATCTCTAAGAAGTATTTCTGCAGATGTACAGTACTGTATTTATATAGATATAGATACAGATATATCTCAAATTGAATTTACACTGTGACCTGGTGATTAGTCCAGCAGTGGGTGAACCCACAAGGTAAGTCTTCAGGAGAATATACCGCCTTTGGTGGGTGGCCAGTTACATGGCATGATTGCATAGGGGGCCCCATTGGGCAGCAAAAGACAGTTTAGCATCCCATTAAGCAAGCACAGCATGCTTAGGTCGTTCCTGTAAGATATAATAAACTTCCAAATTTTCATGGCTGATACAGTTCTAATTTTCACAGGTTGCACCCATTGCAACCTTCTCTTTGTGCCTTAAAGACACAGAAGAGGAAGGTAGGACACCAAACTTAGATCCTATCCCTGCTTCCAAGCAGAAATCAAGTAGCACCACAGATTTAGGCTGGTAAAAGGTGTCCATGTTTGTCTTCACGAGGGTTTCTTGAGCAGCTGGTCTTCACTGGTTTGCCCCGTTTATCTTTATTTTTTTTCCATTTCCTAATCAGTTGCTCACAGTCCTCTGGTAGAAATAATCTGAAAAGCATGGTCTACCTAAGACAGGAAAGCAGACTGCTACCACTTCCCAGGGATGGGCACACCACACTCATACCAGCCCACATAGTAGTAGGGCGTTGTGTATCCAATGCGTCCAAACGATACCGGCTCCTGGCGGTACTGGCGGTAATACCCTGCCGGGAGAAAAACACCCATTTGTATTCCAGAACACAGACACAGCAATTTAACAAAAGTAGCAGATGCTGCAAGAGTCAATCCCACAGTGCAAACAAAAATTTATGAACTGTCTGGCAGGGAGTTGTACCAAAAGGGTATTGGCTAGCCTTGGTATTTGGCAGAGCTCTTTCTTGAATGATCTAACTCTGGTCCTTCATATTTCTTGTGGTTTTGATTGGTTTTACTGCTCAAAATCTCTTTAACTATTGTGTAATGTTGTGGTCTGCCAAAGAGCTTCTGCATTTCACTCCAAAAGGTGGGCATATTTCAGCTGTGTTTATGAAGCTTTGTAAGTCAGTTTAAATATATGAAGGACTTTGGGGCAAAAAATACCATCAAATCACATTATCTCACAGGGCTTAAGAGACTATCAGCAAAAGTCAGCTTTTCACAAAACAAAAAAGGAATAATTTCATGCAGTAAATACCGAGTTAAACCCTCCCTTCCCCTTTTAATTCATCTGCAGAAAGAATGTGACTGCTTAAAGCATTAGAAGAGGTGCAGCATTCTTGTCCACATAGCTCGTGCACTGGAACGTCTGAAACACCCATGGCTTGTGCCAATAATAAAACTTCTGTGTGCTCTCTATCTCT
>VZUA01076079.1:0-14221 GCA_013401035.1 Horornis vulcanius | reverse complement strand
CTAATTATTTTTCAGCCAACTCTGAAGGGGCTGGACCCTCAGAATTCTTATGGGGACTCACCTCCTCATAGTGCCCCTGGTGAAAAGGCAAGAAATTGTCCAACAATTATTTATTGCTCTGAATTATAATTAAGAGGTAGAACACTGATGTCTACTCTGATATCTTCCATCTTCTTGTTCAAGATGCTAACACTCAAAATGTTTTCTATCTTTTGGCTCAGAAAAAATGTAGATGTGATCATCTCCTGTGTTTGTGCTTGATAACTTCTTGGCCTTTTCCATCAGGAGAAGAGAATACCCTAAAAGCAGTTGGAAGGTGCAAACATGGTTTGCTTTGTAATTTGCAATTGCTTCAGATCTAAGAAATATCTATATATAGATGTGTGTGTATATAAAAGCAGAAACCTAGGAATACTGTTGTCTTTTTCCACCCTTGAATTTCACTGTCTCAATTCACTTTCAAATTAACAACAGGTCACTACTTTTGGACTTAGCACAGCCAGCATGCAAAGCACTTCAAGATTTCCCACAATGGAACATGTTAAATAAATTGCATTCTTGATTTTTACATGTGGGATTTCTCCCAGGACGTTTCCAGTTGTAAAAACCCATAACCTGTTATCACTCACGCTTTAATATTTAAGGATAGAAAGAAGAACAGATTAAAAACATGGCTCAATTATTTCTGCAGAAATTTAAGAAATCCTCTGTTTTAATGACTCTGCAGACTTGGACTTGGACTGTAATTTTGAACAAGTCACTTAATTATATTTCCATTGACAGACAAAATCCTCTTTTCTCTTTTGGGCTCTGCTGGCTTGACACCAAGAGTCACAAAACAGCATAAAAAGTAACTAATGTACCTGAACTAGATGAATATTCAAAAACACCTTGAATACCACCACATATTTCCATCAATGCTAGTTCTCAATAACAGATTCTACTGCAGAGTTTGGAGATTCAGTAAGATAAAGCCTCAAGGAATTGTGCATAACAGCTAATAATTATTCTTCTTTGCTGAAAGCACAATGTTTTAAAGAATAAATTGGAAATTTTCATTAATAATCACTTGCTTCTGTAGGAGGTAGCACTGACCCTGAAGAGATCTCTAATTCCCTCTTTCCCTCTCCACAATCCTAACAAATCTATTTCCCATAGAATCTATATGCTGTCCAGTTCGAATACAAAATTTTGCATCAACTAAAAATCCTTTTGGACCCCTTTGGAACAAAGCAGAGTGTGGTCCTTGGAGAACAGACAGCAAGCCAAGGTCAAGAAAGGACTTTTCTGTGGACACAGAATTTGTAAGAACAAGTTAATGTCATGTGTGCAACTCCAGAACAAAAACAGCAGCTACAGCCTCTGTGAACCTTTCTAACCTGACCTGCAAAAATAAGGACAATTCAAAGTGAGTTTTGCTGCCACCTTCTTTGGAGAAGATTGGAGTGGGAAGCAGTTTTGCTGCTGAACAAAACAGTTCAAGACTTCACACTCATGCCATTCTACACTGAGGCAGACCCAGGAGCTGTCAGGTTTGTTCAGCATTTTGGAAAACCTACAAAAAGGTGAAAAGAATATGAGATGTGAATGCGAGAGGTGAGGAAAGCATTTGTCAGTCAGATGAGAAAGTGAGCTGTGATTAAGTTCTTATCCAATAATTTTACCTAATATCCTAGTTCAAACATAGTATTTAGACAACCAAGTAAAAGTCAGTTACTCCAAAATTACAAGGATCCTGAATCTCAGGAAAGTCATGAGTATCCTGAGCTGCATCAAAAGAGGAGTGGCCAGAAGCTCAGTGGAGCTTCTCCCTCTGCTCTCCTCCCATGAGACCTCAACTGGACTCTGGGGCTCCCAACACAAGGAGGAAGTTGACCTGTTGAAGAAAATCCAGGTGGCCATGGAGATGATCAGAGGCTGGAGCACTTCTGCTCTGAAGCCAGGCTGGGACAGCTGGGATTATTCAGCCTGGGGAAGAGAAGGCTCCAGAGAGAACTTGGAGCACCTTCCAGTGCCTAAAGGGCTTCCAAGAGAGCTGGAAGGGAACTCTGGACAAGGGAATGAAGGTGCAGGACAAGAGGGGGTGGATTTTCACTGCTGGAGGACAGGTTCAGATTGTATTTTGGGAAGAAATTATTTTCTGTGAGGGTGGTGAGGCCCTGGCACAGGGTGCCCAGAGAAGCTGTGGCTGCCCCATCCCTGGAAGTGTTCAAGGCCAGGCTGGATGGGGCTTGGAGCAACCTGAGACAGTGGAAGGTGTCCCTGCCCATGGCAGGGGTTGGAATGAGTGATCTTTAAGGTCCTTTCCAACCCAAGCCATTCCATGATTCTGTAATTAAATCTGAGCTACTCTGGGATAAATCTAACTTGCTTCAACCAAGAATGAATTCATCAAAATCTCTGCAGTTCCTGTGCTGGATGTGAAAAATCTCTCTCAATGTACCAGTTCTGGTCATGTGAGCAGTAATTTGACCAGAAGAGCAAAACATCAAGCTCTGCTGGAGAGATGTGTGAAGCCATTCTTAAAACAGGAATCTAATTTTTAAAGTCTTGTTATTTTTGTTATTAAAAAGCAAGCCTGAGTCCTCCAGAATGAGACACATTCACAAGGCATCAGTGATGTTGGGGCTGCACTGATTTACTACACTGAGAGCTTGGCCTCCAGCTGTCTGTGCCATTGCAATCCTTAAATCAATGGGAGATAAGAAACCATCCTGAGATGGCAATGGAGACTCCATCACACCTGTGGGATACAGAAAAATCCTTTGCTCAGCCTTTAAGATCGAGGTAATGGGGCTGCACATGGCACCAACCTGTTATGGGCAGTCATTAATGGGTGAGGAGAAGGAATTAGAGAGGTAAGAAACCCATTAGGGAGCTCAGGTTCTCCATCTGGCCAGAACAGGTCTGATTCCTCCAGTACAGCCTCCGCTGATCAGACAAGATGCACCAGAGCAACTCCATTTAGGAGTGTTATTTACTGTACTTATTCAGAAGATACTTACTAAGAGGCAGCTAAAAGCTGCACATGAAAGAAATGCAAAGTCTTGATAAAAGTATTCACGAAAAAATAAAAAAAAAGCCACAAATGAGACAAATTCAGGCAGTATTTGAGCTTCTTTTTGTGTCCTGATAGGAAAATCAACTAAATAAAAAAAAAAAAATAGTTGCAAAAATTCAAGGGAGTAAGTAACCCAAACCATTCTATGGCTCTGTGATTCTATGAATCTTCCCCATTTTCTGCAGGGACAGACCTAAAAGATTAAGAGAAAGAAAGCAGATGCAAAGATTAGGAAAAATCTCCCTCTACCCTTTCCCACTTCTATAAGAGATGGCATTAAAAAAAGTCTGTAAGCTCACGACCTGGCAGGAGAGTGATCCAGTAGCATATAAACAGAACCAGCTGTCCTGGCTAAGATTTTTATTCAACAAATTAGGAAGATTTCCATTTTCATGGCAGAAAAAGGGAGCAGGGAGCATTTATAGGTGAGAATAATCACAATCAAGTCAGTGCCATAAAAGCCCCCTTTGGACAGGAAGCAAGTCCTAAAGTGCCCAGGAAGAATTTAAATCACCCCAAAGGCTCAGAATTCTGTAAAAAGAATAAGGACAGCAAAGAGGGACAAAGCACACAGTGTTTATTATTTCTGCAGTGTTACTCAATAAAATTCAATGGTGCTTTAAAATCCTGGTACAAAGTTGACTTCTTGTTTCATTAAAAACAGTCATGCCCCAAAGGCATAAAAAAGTATTGCTGAGATTGGCCACAACCTGGGATTTTTAGAACCTTAACAACAAAAGCATAACATGACCAACTCCTGACAGCTTGGAAAAGCCTGGCCAGGAAAGGGGTGAAGTCACAATTCCTGGGAGTGTTCAAAAATAATCCAACAAGGCACTTCACAAGGTTTAGTGGCCTTGGTGGCCTCCAGTCAAAGCTTGGACTTGGAGATCTTAGAGGTCTTCTCCAACCTTAATGATTCTATGACTCCATGATTCTATGGTCTTCAGCACCCCAAAAGGGACAAGAACACTTCAGGGGCAGTTAGATCTCCAAACACAATGGGGAGCTTGGAAACCCCAGAGAGGCTGCAGCAAGCCAGGAAGAGGAGGGAAAGAGGAGCNTCTTGGAGGTCTTCTCCAACCTTAATGATTCTATGACTCCCAAAAGGGACAAGAACACTTCAGGGGCAGTTAGATCTCCAAACACAATGGGGAGCTTGGAAACCCCAGAGAGGCTGCAGCAAGCCAGGAAGAGGAGGGAAAGAGGAGCTGTGATAGGCTTTATGCAATCTGTAGGATGTTCAACACACCATGCCCAGCACAAGAGGAGTAACTCCATCACCTGGTGAGCATCTGGAACATCTGAGCCTGTTCCTTGCTCAGCCACTGGCCTGGTGCTACACAAACAACATCACTGACTTATTTGCCATGCTCCAAGTCAGAGCTTCCTGAGTTTCCTGAAGAGACTTTATGGTACAGAAAGAATCATGGGCATTCTTCCCCATTTTCTAACCCTAAAAATTCTTTACCTAAAGTGAATTAGCTCTGCCAAATCTTAGCAGTACATTCAGGAGCCTTCTTCTGAAAATCTCTAACCATGTTTTGGGGGAAAGACTATAAAAAATATACTGAATGAAACTGATTTTTTCAGACAAAAAATAATACTGGTAGTGAACAGAGCAACAACACTAGAGTGTTTTATGGGCATTTCTTCAACCTGAAAGCACTTTAAAAGGTATTATAGATTCATAGATTCATAGATTTTAAAAGCCAGAGAGAGCAATTCTGATTATCCATTCTGATTTCCTCCCATAAAATTTTGTCCCATTACTACCACATCAAGACTGTGGACTGCAGCTGGACTAAAGCATATCTTATAAAAAAGACATTTGAATCTTGATTTAAAGGTTTGTGGCAAAGCCAAGTCCATCAAGCCCCCTCCATAAGCAGTTCTAATGGCTGGTTATCCTCATACAGAAGGATTGAATTTGTCTAGCTTTAACTCCTGTCTCCTGATCTCCTTCTGTGTGAGAACGATGGATTAAGGAGCCCCTTGCTATCTACTTGATGTCTTTCTTCCTAGAGAGGTACTTACACACCACAATCGAACCCTCTTAGATGTCTCAAACAGAAATTTGGATGGCATGAATTTTAAAGTCTGATTTTCAGATGTCAAACAATTTTGGCTTTTCCCTGCACCCTCTCCATTTTTGCAAAATAGGTTTTAATACAGGCATTGTCATTACCTGCTTCACAGAGCCCTCAATTCAGGCAGCTCTTAAGAGGAAACACATCACCACCACCTCAAGAGGAGAAATAACAACAGTGGTTGTCAAACACAAATTGAAGGGGTTAAGGCAATTCTAATAAAGGATGAAAACAGAAATTGGATTGTGGCATTTCAAAAGAGAAGAGCCATTCACCTTTAGGTTTTCTCAGGATAAACTCCACTGCAGAAGGAGTTGTGATTAAGCACAGGGGCACATCTAATCTGGCCAGTTTGGACAAGAACAGCACACACAGACTCATGAGAAGGTTGCACAACTTCAGTCTGAGCCCTCAGTTTGGAAGCAGAAGTGCTACTACCACTCATCACTGGCATTGTCAAATTAAAACTATTGGTGCTGGAGCAGACAAAATCGGTGCTAATGCAGGAATTTGTGTGTGTTATGGTGTGGTTGTTCACCCACCTGCAATCCAAGCACCTGTGATCACAGCTGGGAGGTCCAAGCTCCCACAGTGGCCATAATCCCTTTTTTTACAAGGGGTGTGTGTGACCAATACAAGGGTCACCAACCCCTTGTAGTTGTAAAAAAACTGGTGATTGAATTTTCCTGGCAGATAGAGAATACACAACCCATCAAAAGCAGAGACAACCACATTTTACAAGTTTTTAATTCCCATTCTTGTTCTAGCAAGGATTCCTTGCTACAACAACCAGGGTTCCACTCCTGGGACACACTGGGGAAGCATTACACAAACAATGAGGCACTAAAATCCTTTCCCCACACCTAGGCCAGGCCTCTCTGTCACCCAAGACACAGAAAGAACAGACATAGAAGCTGCCATGGGAATTCTAAAGCAATTTCAAGATCTCTTGTAAATAGAAAAAATCTAAAAAAATCTGAAAATTTCAGATCCCAGTCCAAAGTTGGTGTGTTTTAGAACTGGCATGCAATGGCACTACCTTCCACTCAGTAACATTAGTTTATATCTGTCTGCAAGATAAATTCCTCCAGCCTAACCCAAGAAAACTGATGAGCCAGAGCTTGTTTCAAAGGTGGGAGAACTGCATCTCGAGGGGTTGGGGAGATATGAGCAGCAATAGCACCCCTGCCCACCCAACAGAGTGAAGAGGGGCAGAGTTTTGGTGCTGGTGTTTTTCTAAGGGAGATAGATGTTTTGCAAGCTCATGTGACAGGCTCTGAACACAGTAGTGCTGCAGCATATTTGAAAATGAGCCTGGCTTGTTCCACCTTTCTGAGCTCTAGCTCTCTATTGTAACAGATGACACAATTAAAAATAGAAAAAGGATGTGGTCTCAGCAAGGATTGGAATATATCTGTGCCTGTTGGATGGAACATATGGTGGAATATTTTTACATCTTATAAGGAGCTGTGTATTGGACATGTGCTGCTGCTCGTGAGATGCAGCAGCAGAAAAGCTGCATTAATATTTTGCTCCCTGACAAGAGGAGCTGCCAGGGGCCGTGTCCATGCACTGGGATCATCAGCAGGACAGCACAGAAAGCACCAGGAAACCTTTCATTTTACGCACCATTGGAGTTAATTCGGAAGACATTGGCTGAAGTCTCCTGAAAAAGTTCCTGCAGTTCGCTGGGATCAATCTGGGTGGCTGTGAAGAGAAAAACAGAAAAAAAATTGTGTTAATACTGGACCCCACCAATCACTTTGAAAAGGGGATGGTGCTTTGAAAGGGGATGTAGATTCCTCCTTGCTGCAGAAATTCAGCCCAGGTAGGGTGGTCTGATGCAGCTTGGAACACGGAATTTGCACTGGACAGACAAATCCTGCACCACCAGGACAGTGAAGCTGCTGCTGCAACACAGTGGGTACAGCCCACATGGACTGAGATGGCATTTGTAGGGATTACCAGCCATCAAAATACAAATAATTGTATTATAAGTATAATAATAATAAGTATATAATATAATATAAGTATAATAATTGTATTTGTGAAGTGGAAGTATCAGAAGCACGACTGAATGAGAAACCACAATGCCAAGTGATGGTCAACCAGCACTTTCCAGAGCAGGAGGGCCTGTGAGCAGTTCCTGACTGTGGAAAAAGAGGAGGAAGCAGTGAGCAGAGGGTACCTGCACTATGGGGTCAAAGCTTTTGGGGCAGGAGGAAGGTGGAAGCTCAGTGAGGCCTCCCCACATTCCTCCCCTAACACCCAAGAGAGGCTCCTCTTCTTCCTATTCCTTCCTGACAGCTCAAATGCAAGGGGCACTGAGTCAGTGCCAGGAATTTCTACTGCTGCTGCCCAGAAAAATTCTCACAACTTCATTCCCAAGGTCCCTGCTTTAGCCAAGGTACTCAAATCTGCCCTACAAAGAGAACTCTGAAGTGAGGGTTTGAACATTTTGAGGATTCAGGTTTGGTGGAAGGATAAGTGGGTTTTTTTTGGTTCTTTTTAATTTTTTTCGTTGGCTGGGGTTTTTTTTGCATTATTTGTTTGGGTTTTGGGGGGTTTTTTATTTTTTGGGTTTTGGGGGGTTTTTTGTTTGTTTGTTTAGGATTTTTGTTTGTTTGGGTTTGTTGGCTTTTTTTTGTTTTGATTTTTAAGCTTCATTTCCCAACTTTAAAATCCCTGAAAATGTCCCCAACTTCTCTGCAGTTTCATCATCCCCAGAGAAGGAGTGATGTGGGGTTGGACTGAGCTGTACTAGAGAGTCACAGAATCACAGAGTGGTTTGGGTTGGAAAGGACCTTAAAGATCACCCAGTTCCATCCCCCTTCCATGGGCAGGGACAGCTTCCACTATCCCAGGGTGCTTCAAGCCCTGTCCAGCCTGGCCTTGGGCACTTCCAGGGATGGGGCAGCCGCAGCTTCTCTGGGCACCCTGTGCCAGGGCCTCCCCACCCTCATGAGGAAGAATTTCTTCCTAATATCCACTCTAAATCTACCTTCCTTCAGCTTATCACTATTAATTATGGCTGTATTAAGTCCATCTTGCAAAGAAAGGATACATCACGAAAATAAGCTTTAACCAGGCACTTCAATCTTGATTGATCACAGCCACCAGAGAAACACTCATTTGTAACCACAGCTTTGTCACCAGTTTATGGCAGCAGTTTTCCAGCAGATTATTTTTTTAATTCTGCTTCCCACCTATGTCAGCTTTTGTGGGTTTCCCAGGAGCTGCTTTACCTGAAGCTTTGGTCACACCCTGAAGCACCCCGGGGCTTGTCCACCCAGCAGAGTCCAACAGCCCCTGTAATTACCCAGCTGCTGCTCTGAGGTGAAGCATCTCAGACTCAAACAGGAGCTGAGATTCATTTCTTCAAGTCACCAGACTGGAACTCTGACCTGTTCTGCATCCCTTAACCAGATTTCTCTAAGCTGCTAAAACACCACACACCCAACCTGCGCTTGGCAGAGCAGAAAGACAATGATGGAGTGAGGCAAAAATGAGGGAAATTGGGCAAAATTGGGCCTGCTGGATGCCCTGCTCAGGTTAGGGCTGAGGATGCATCTGCCAGTGCTGGAGGAGCAGCTGCACATCCACAGAGCAGATTTTCCACTGCTTCTCACACTCCCTGAGACAGTTCAGCCCTGTAACAGCTGTAAATAAAGTCATGGATCAGCCTCTCAGGATGACACAAATCCAGGGTATTAAATGGTGTTTAATCCAAATGCACAGGGCCTCATTTGCTGGAGATTTTCCCACTCTTCTCTTCCTGCAGTTTGTCCTAAATCAACTGTCCCAGACACTCCTTTCTTTTGTTCTATAGGAGAGGCTGCAGAAGAGCAGAAATTAGAGTGGGCTCCCCTGTCCCCCAGGAATTTCACTTGATGCTAACAAGGTCCAGCTCTCATTAAATCACTGGTGAAAGAGCAGCACAGGATAAGATTTTTTGAACTTTACAGTCTGTTTTTACCCACCTTTTAGGTGGTCTTTTTTGGATTTTCAGGATGCTAACATATTCCAGAGAAAACTACTCTGAACATTTTGGGATAGAATCATTTTGGATGGGTGGGGGATTTTTTTAGAGGAGGGAGAGATGGTTTGTTTAACTTCTTCATTTCTATTCTTTCCTTAGAAGCACTAAATTTGCCTCAACAGATTTTTATCCTGGCCCAGTGATCCTGGGTCCACATGCACTGAGGTACTGAACAAAGCCTCAGGTGAACCATGAAGCCACCAAAGCAAGGGTTGGGAACTCTCTCGAGAGCTCAGTTGTAATCACCCAGCTGGGAACAGCATTGCTTTAAATCCCCAAATAATCCAGGCTGCAGACTTCAGAGTGTTCCCACATGGGGACACTCCTGCACAGCATCCAGCCTCAGGTACCTCTGAGGAGTCATTTCAAATGTCAAACTCACACCAAGAGTAAAGATGAAATATCCCAAATATTGCAAAAGGCAGGAGAGGAACCAATTTCACTGCAGGGACTGTGCACACCTGAGAGGGAAACAGAGCAACACCGAGAGTTCAGAGTTGTTCCATCAAGTTAAAAAATACCCAAAAATTCAGGTGATAATTTGGTGAGATTTCTTTATATTTATTGGTGAGAGACCAGTTTCCTTACCCTGTGCCAAAATTCCCTAATGGGAAAGAGATAATGCATGTGGATCATACTCTGAAGTCATGGAAATAATTCATTTTTTAAGCCTCCACATATTCATTGTAGTCAAAATTATTGAAATGGAAGAGGACTCTGATGTTATGAACTCCTCCTCAAAGGCCTCCCTGTCCACACCACAATCTAACAGCAACCACAATCACCCTCACACCTAAAAAAAATGCAAATTAAATTTTAAAAACAAACAACAAACAAACAAAAAAACACCCCAACAACAAACCAAACTTAAACCCCCCCCACACACACACCCCCCAAAAAAAATAACCCACAATAAGGCAAATGAAACCTTTGTCCAAAATTTCCAAACAATTCCTTTGAAAATGCAGTTCATGTAGAATGTTTTTTCTAAAAAAATTGCACTGTGTCTAGCTTGCAGTTTTCCTGCCCCTAGACCTTTATTTCATGTCACAGCATGCTGCCAGTTCTGGCTTTTATTTTGTTTTTATTTTGCAAAAGAAAAGAAAATAGTAACAAGAAGGCTGTTTTAACTACTCCAATTTCAAGCTTCAACACATCAAATGGAGATGTTGTAACTATTCATGGAGGATGCAGCAGTTCAAGCAGACAAGCAGATCAATTTAAAAACAGCAGCAGAAAGCAAAGCAAAACTGCATCTCTACTACCAAGGAAGCCAAGGAAGACAAACCAAGACTGAGAAGTAAAGTGGATGTGAAGTCTGATAAAAAATTGAACAACTTTGATTACATCAAGTGAATATTTAAATATTATGATTGCCCAAGAAGGATTAGGAGGTTTCTGATATGCATTAAATGATGTTATGCATTAAATGCATGCCCTGACACTAACAGAGTTCAGAGCCACAGCTGGAAAAAAAAATGACTTTTATTTACACTGTGGGTCCTCAAGGCTGCGAAGGTTTTGCAGTAGATGTGTTACACAATCCCACATGGAAATGGTTTCTCCTTTACTTCCTTAACTGGACNAAAAAACCCACAAAAAAACCCAAAAAAAGAACAAAACAAAAAAACCCCAAAACAAACAAACAAAACAAAACAACAACAACAACAACAACAACCAAAAATAAAACAACACAACCAAACAAAAAAAAAAACCCACATTTATACTGTTTCCATTTATTTTCCCATTTATTTTTCCAGGAAAATCCCCCTGTACCCCAGGACAACCCAACTTCCTCTGCTGTCAGCTCAACCTCCTCCCTGCCTAGCATGTAGTGATGTCCTGCTACATTTGTTGCTGTTATGTTTATTTTTATAAACAGAAATCATAGAATGTTTGGGGTTGGAAGGGACCTTAAATGTCATCTTCCTTCCACTAGACCAGGTCACTCAAACCCTCACCAAACAATTCCTAAAGCAGCAGCAGCAGCTAACAATGGCACCAATTCTGATATTTGCCCATTTAATTCTTCTTTCTTTTGCCTGAAAAGCCCCACAGGCATGCAAGTAATCACAACAGATGGAAAACAAGAGCTTTTCAATACCTGCTCTGCCAAAGCAAAGTGTGCCAATGCACACTCTGCAGGGGGAGGCCTCAGCTGTGAGTGGGACCTTGAGGAACTTTGTGACTTGGATGTGGAGTTTTATCCCAGAAATTGCTTCCTCTAGGCAAAAATCTGTGAGGCTGCAGCAAGTTTAAACCCAGCCCTGCAACATCACCACATACCCATCTGCTATGCAGGGGTGGCATCTTAGACCTCGGTGTCACCTGTCACACCCTGGGTCAATGCAAAAAAGGAGGCATAAAATAAAAAGGGAAAGAAAAAGGAAACTGAATCATGGAATAACTTAGGTTGGAAAAAACCCTTGAATCCAACCATCTACCAAGCACTGCCAAATTCACCACTAAACCATGTGCCTGGAGTGCCCCATCTACACATCTTTCAAGTATCTCCAGGGATGGTGACTCAGTCACTTCCCCTGACACCTGTCCCCATGACTGATGACCCCTTCATTGAAGAACTTGTTCCTAATATCCAGCACAAACCTCACCTGGTGAATCTCGAAGCCATTTCCTCTTTTTCTAGCATTCCTGCTTGGGAGAAGTGACAGATCCCAGCCTGGCTGTAATCTCCCTCCAGGGAATTGTAAGGAGTGGTTGAGAAGCTTAAAAATCCATGCAAGCCTTACACTTGATTTTTGTCACCAACGTTTCAGAGAATACTCAGAGTGCACCACTTCCCACGATTCAGAGCAATTATAATCTTTAATTCATCCCAATTCTGTCCACAGGAGATAACCCTGGATGAGGACTGGCCAGGGGAGGGATGTGGTGTCTGTGCTTGGAGCAAAATGGAACCCAAGGACTCATGGGCTGCTTCCCCCAGTCCTGCTCAGGAGGGGGAAAATAATTCTGCTGCACCTGGGCATCCCTGGGGCTCTCCTGTGCTGGGACAGTCGACAGCTCCAAGCACCACCAGCAGCAGCTTTGGTAGGGAAGGAGAAATCCCAGCAGGAATTTCTTTCAGTTCCTTTTCAAGACAAGGTAAATACCTTGCCTGACCAGGCTTATAAGGTCTTGTCTCGAGTGATCTGGATAAAATTAATGTCCAAAGGGAATGGCTGGAGGTCCAGGACAACACATGTGGTAAAGGAACCTCCAGGAATGTCCTTTTGCTTAATGTTAATGAAAAGTGCCCGTGTTTGCCACGTTAATCTTCCTTTCCTATTAATTATTTCACACTAATTTGGAGCTCCTAATGGCTTTTCTGCAGCCAGGTGAAGTCAATTCCCTCCCTGAACTCAATTTTGCAGCAAATCCAAAATAACCTAAGAGCTGCAGAGAAGAAGCAGCAGTAATTAAAGTAACTAGTAAAAAAAGGGGAAAAGAGGAAAAAGTGGACAAGAATTTGATCTTTCTACTTATGATACTTAACATGGCTGTAGAAAAGCAACTCAGCACCTCAAATTACCATGGATTTATCCCCAATGCACCACCAAGAGTTATACCTGTGGTCTGTTAAAGAAAGTCAAAGATTTCCTGCAGCTTCTCTCCTTTGAAAGCTCTAACTGAAGTTACAGCATCATTTTTTGCCAAAGAAACTCCCACACAAAGTTACTTGGTCTCCAAACTCCTCTTTTGTACTATGAAACACCTGCAAGGAGTAAAAGAGCAGGCAGGAAGCAACCTGCTCACTCTGATTTCAAACCTTCCACCCCAAATCCTCAGTCTACCCCTCCCAGCATGGATTAACCCCCACCACACTCAGCCCTGGGGCTTAACCCTTTCACAGCTGAGCTGAGTGGATGAGTCTCACCCATCCAGCACCTTGTTCTTCCTCCAGCACCACTTGAGTCATTACAGAGCTTCAATTTCCCCCTTTTCATAGCATTATCCAAGAGAATAATTCCTTAGTGAAGACTGAGATCCACAACGAGAGCCATGTGCCTCTGGCACTGGGAAATGAACTCAAGGGAGAGGAAGAGATTGATTTTTGGCTGCTGGCCAGAGAGGAAAAGAGATTTGCTCTGGAGAAAAAATGTTAAATTCATGTCTTTATTTTAGTTTTTCCACAACAGTTGGTATAAAAGTTAAGAGGTGGAAAAAGGCAAAGGAGGCCCAGGACAAGAAAGAGTAAAGAGAAAGAAGAGACTCTCATGAGAGGAAGAAAATGCTAATGAAAACAAGCAAGAAGTGGCAGAGGCAGACACCTACACCCATCCCAGCCATGTCCTTTAGTCCCCAGTACTCAACAGCTCCCCAGGGTGCTCCTCCCTCTGGGTTCTCAGGTGTCTGATTCCATCTTCCACACATCCCTTGGTTTCTTCCACTGCCAGAACACTGCTTTGGTCTTCCACTGCCTTCCCCTTTCATATAAACCACAGGAACCTTGATTCTCCTCAGCACCTCTGCTCTCCTGTTGAAACTGGTCAAGAAAAGCTTCAGCAAACACCAGGACAGAAAGGATTGGCCAAGGATGTGTCTGAACAAAGTTCCTTTCCTCAAAACAGCCAGCTTACAACAGAAAAGGAAATGAAGAGAATGAAAGAAGCAGCATCATGTGAAGTTGCTCCTGGCGTGCAAGCTTGGGAGGTTTTTATTTCCTGCTGATGAAATTTGAGTAAAATAAGTGATAAAGAGAAATGTAAGCAAAAATCACACTCATCAGGCAATGTGATTTTCATCAGTGTTGTAAAATGTGAGGTTGTTTCACTTGGAAAAGCTCTGAGGCTGTTTCCTACAGATTTGTCCAGAAGGCCTGGGTCTCCTCAGCAGGGCCACAGCACAAAGAGGGGGCACCTGTGGAATTACAGGAGTAAAGCCTGGGATGAAGCTGGTGTTTGCACCAATCCTCCCTCAAATCCCTCCTCCCACAGCAGGGTCAGTGTGCTCAAGAACTCAATTCCTCACGGGTTAACTCAAGGTCTCTGTTTGCATTAACACTTATAAACTCCTGCTCTTTTTTTTTTT
>VZUA01076076.1:9174-20567 GCA_013401035.1 Horornis vulcanius | reverse complement strand
CTCCCCTTCCTCTCCTCAGGAAGCTGCAGTGAGGCCACCCCTCAGCCTTCTTTTCTTCAAACCAGACAAGACCAGAGTCCTCAGCTGCTCCTTACAGAACATTCCTTCCAGTCTTACAACCAGCTTTGTTGCCCTCCTCTGGATACTTTCAAGGAGCTTCACATCTTTCTTAAATGATGTTGGGCACATCAGATTTGGGAGGGCCAAGGACGGAACAAAGGTGAGCACTGCAGACACACAAGACCTGCTGGTGGTGCAGGGGAGTGGGATGCATCCTCAGGATTTTGAAAGAGGAACAGTGTCTAGCACATTTACCAGCCCCACTGTGGCTGCAGGTGATGCTGCAGGGTGAGCTCTGAGTGTCTCACAGAAACAAATCTCTTCTGCTTAAGCTGTACGTTTGCAGAGGTGTGAACTGAGGGGGGATCTTTGCAGTGTGCCTGTGAGGGATGTGGAGAGTAAATACAAGCCAAAGTAAAAGGCACACTACAGCAAAAACCAGCTCCCAAACTCATCTCAGAGTTCAGTTGCAGCAGGGAAGGAGGAAGCAGTGCTTGCTTTATTGATGAAAAGGTGTCAGTCAGCCAATACTTGCTTACTTGCCAGAGTTCCTCAGAGAAAAGTTTCTCAGCAGTCCCAGAATTTCAGCCTTTAAGCTTCAGAACTTTGCTGCATTATCCCCAAAGCCAAACTGCTGTAAATATGGCCCATGGTCTTCATCACCCAACACCCTCTCTCTGTGGATCTCACCTTGCAAGAGGGCTCATTCCAAGATGCACATCAGGACCACCTTGCCCTTGGTCCACAGCTCATTTCAGCTCATTCTTTGATGAGCTAATCACAGAGAATTAATGAACCACATCCCTATGGATGGAAACACTGGAAACTAAGGAAAGATGAGCGGCTTCTACAGTTTTTGCTCCATACAGGTAGAAAAAATTCCAGCCAGGTCACATCAAATTGCCTTGGAGCAGTGTTCTTCCCTTAATGCAGCACAAAATGGTGATTTGAAGGTGTCTTTTCTATTTGCTTCTGGTTCTTACACCCACACAGTTCTTCTATTGCAACCCAGCAAACAGTGTCTGGGGACGGGAATTGAGTTGTATATACACTAAAGGCAAGTCCCAATACTCTCAAAACACCAAACCTCCAATCATATCCAACATTAGTTCCACGCTTTGTATTTGAAAATTTGATTGGTCTGTAACTGGCTGCTGAGCATTAAAAATGAGGCTCTTTACACAGATGATGGTCTTTTGAAAAATGCATTTCATTAATTTATTTTGACTAAACTTAGTCTGACACTGAGACACAGGAATGAAAAGAAAAATAAATATATGGATCAATATTTGCTTACACAGTCTAAGCAATTACTGTGTATTTGAGAGGTTTATTTTTCCATCTTATAAGCTAATTATCATGGAGAATTAAAAATAGCTAGATCTTCTGCATCAGTCCTGCTCCTGATGACAGCAGTACAAGTTTTGTATTGAACAGGAATAACATTTGGGTGTAAAATCTTTCCCTATAAAGTCAGAAACCATCTTTTACCTGTTCTCTGGCAATGTGACACAGAGTGGCTGATGTCTTCTCTTACAATTCAAGAGTAACATAAAAACTACGATATAAACTTCCCATCATTATGTGTGTATGTGTTTTATACATGATTTTGAGAAGTGCTGGACATTATTTTCACTACTGTAAGGTAATGGAGCTTTTCCTGGATAACATAAATGTATGTTCTCATCTAACATAATGGGGAGGAAAGTTGGTTGGGTATTTTTAATGAAGATATTTAACAGCTAACCCATAAACCGAAGCTCCATCAGTGGTTGTGGTGCATGGATATCCAGTTAGGAGCAGATGAAGGAGACCACTGCTCAGGAAAGCAGTTATGCACCTGGAAGAAACTGAGTTTCTCGAGTGCTTAATGCTCTGTATTTGCTTAGGTGAAAAAGGCTCCAAAGCACCCATGTGACTTTAGATCACGAAGTGTTCTCCATTGTGAGACAATATTATTTAATGCATTGATAAAAGGTATTCTTTATCCTTTGCACTGATCTGATTCCTCCCTGCTTTGATATTAATGTGGCTACATGGGAAAATGCAGATAACTGAAGTTTGTCTTTTTTCTGCATTTTTCAAGAGACAGCAATTTCTAGATTTGAGTGTTCTGAGACTCCTGACCAGTCCAGCCTCTGGATGGGATTTGAGGTGGGTGTCAGCATGCTCCTGACAGTAACTGGGGTTTAAATTGACCCTGACCCAATCAAGTTCTTCCCACAGCAGGGTAACCTTGAGTAAAGTGGAATTGGTCTAGTGTGGGCTGTTAGATGTGGCATAAATCCAAGAATAGCTGCCAAAGAGTTGGATTTCCAACAGTAATGTGGTTGGTTACAATTTGGAAAGCCTACTCCTCTCACTAAGCAGTCACAGTTACAAGTACAGGGATTTGAGACACCCTGGAGAAGAAACTAAAAGAAAGCCAAGGACAAGTGGAGGTCAAGGAACTATTTCTCTGAGAAATAAAGAATCAGGTCCTGCACCTAATTTCTTACTTTCATGTATATGACTAAAACACCTCAGTAATATTAAAAATGGTGCTCAGTGTGATGTATAGCTTAATAGTATCTTTAATCAGTAGAAGCTAGACTTAAATAAATTTTTAGTTCATGGATTATTGCTGGACCATGTAAGTTGAGGAGATAGGCTTACTACAGCCAAAATTTATGACTTATTCAAAGTCAGCAGAATAGATAAATTGATGTATGCCTTATCTACAAAAAAGAATGTGATTGGGATGAATTCCCAAACAGGTGATTATGTGAATGATGCAAAAGCCAAGATGTATGTACACACTGAAGGAAGAGCAGATTGGTTTTGGCCTAGATTCAGCAAAGGCACTCCCACAAGTAAAAAAGTAGTTACTATGAAACAGATCCAGTGTCAGGAAAATGGAATAATGACCTGGAATTCAGCCCATTAGTTTCTGTAAGTTCTCATATTCTACGTGTACCAGGAATGCAATGGAAGTGACTTTTGATAACATTTTATCTCAGCCTCAGTCAGCTGGGGCCTGTGCACACAAATAAGGAGCGGAAAAGAGTGAAGCAAGAANCTTTTTTTTTTTTGATCAACCACAGAAGTCTGTTGGTGTCAAACCTCATAGCTTTTCAAAAATGGTAATTTCATAATTTTTTTTCCATTTAAGAATAGAAACACTCTGTTAGTAAGGTAAATGTGCTCATTTGCATTGTTAAGCAGTACTTCTAAGTGTTTTCAGTACCTTTTCATAGAAAACAGAAACTTAAAATTAAGAGAAAAATAATCCTTTCCCATCAAAGACTAATTGATTAATTCTTTGCTTGAATAATATCAAGAGAATGAATCTGTTATGGCCAGATTCAGAAATGGCATACATCACACTCTATTCAAGCAATTTATACTACAAGTATTTGTGTGTAATAACATGCAGTTTTTTACTTCATTTCAGTGCTGATACAAGAGAATTAGGATGAGGTTGCAAACCCTAGCGCTGCTCACAACCAGGGATAAATCATGAGTGTGAACTTGTAAAAATAACTAATTCAGTCCTAGAAGGAGGTGGGTATTGTTGGCCAATGGGAACTAATGGAGAAGGTGTCCAAAGGGAGAGCCCTGATCTGTGTCACTTGCAATGGCCAATCCTCAAGGAGTGTTCCTTGCTTACTGACATCACCCTGTCACTTCTGCCACACATCCTGAGGGTTCACAGGATGCCAAAGAACAGATTTCCCCGTGGATCTTGGCAATCCTTCAAGGTCACTGTGCCAAAATAGAGTTTTCCTTTCCAAATGAAAATTTTTTGGTAAGAAAGCATTGTCTGTCAGCAAGACATTGCCCAATGAGTCCCGCCAACGCCATATCGCCTCTACATGAAGCTGCATGTCCTAGCCTTGGCCAGGGATGCAGGAAAACACAGCAGGCTGCAATTTGCTGCCTGTCTTTGTCAGGCCCCTGCTGCAAACTCCCAGCCTGTCATGCAAGCTTCCTGTACGCCTTCCATTGCAGTCATCTGGCCCTGCTGTCAGCTTCCTGAGGAGCACAGCGTGGACGCATGCTCTAGGGTGGGTCAGGAAGCTGCATGGAGAAGCACAGAGGCAAACCAGTGCAATTCAGCACTTCTGGTCTCTCCAAGAAAAGCAGCATCTTCCTACTGTGTCTTCATTTCCTCTATACATGCCCTGACTCTCCATGACACCTTTCTGCACTCCTAAGGGGAAGGTTCTATAGCTCCTATCACAGTACATCTTTCTGCAGCCTCCTAGTGTCCCATTGCAGCTACACCAGCCTGTCCCAGTTAAGCCAAGGAATGCACCCCACAACACTTGCAGATGCAGCAAGTGCAGTCTGAGGTGTCTTGCTGGTCATTGTAAGCAACATCTTCCTTGTACTTCACCATGATGGATGATTCTGGCTATTAAATTAACAGGTGTGAATGAAAGAACAAGACCTGGACAAGGAAAAGCAGAGCTATTGATAGACTTAATTGCAAATTAATATTAATGCAAAATATTTAATTGCAAATTAATATTATTGCAAAACATTTAATTGCTTCTCACTGTGATTTATTAGAAAAAATTAAAAGGAAAACTGAAAAATATTCTAGCAACAGCAGGAAAAAAGGCATACAGGGAAGCAGGTTATATCTGAATTGTATAAATGTACTTGATCTTCAATAACTCATTAACAACAGGGCCATACTGTTTATTTTATACTGCAGCTGTGATTTTTAGGATTAGGCCTATCAATATTTATTCTTGTTTAACAGAAGGCAAACATCCGGTCAGTCCTGGCAAATGCCATCCAGTGAATGGCAATTTCATTATGCTTTAGTCACAGAACAAACGTTTGGTTTCTAACAGGAAGGTGAAAGTACAAAATGGGGAGAGTCAGTAACCGCTGTCCCTAATGCCACAATAATTAATCTGTTAAAAACCTATGAAATTCTTAGAGATCCCAGTTATCTCCTGTTGATGTAAGGAGCAAAATTTCTGTTCCTTTCTTAGAGGTAAACTGAGCTTTTACTAGAAACGAGGGCTGTATATGGGACTATTTCATAGATCAGCAAAAGTATCTGTAGAAACAGACTTTTCTGCAAACTGCAGTTTCCAGATGAGGTTCCTCTTTCAGACAACTCATCTTGGTGTTGCTCAATGGAGTTGAAATGCTGAGAAGCGATTTTGATTTTTTCAGTGTAATTTCTCTGAAAGTCTGCAGGAAAGAGGCTGAAAGTCTCCTGCATTTTTCTGTCACATTGCTACTCAGGACTGCCAGTAACTCTGTAGGTTCTGATATCTAAAAACTCTAAAAATGACTACATATTTTAAAATAACAAAGTTAACCAACATATATATCAGATGGAGACTAATGAATATGAGACACGTTTGCCAGAGTAAACTGAAGAAGGGTTTAAGGGTGCTCTGTGGACTTGGCTGTATGCACAGCTCTTTGTTGTTGTGTATCTTCATAGCATTTGAGACGCTCACAGTGGCTTTATCCTCACAGGCTCCTGGCATGCAGCAAAGATCTCCCAGTCCTGTGGGGGCTGGGAAAAGAGGAGATGCCAGGCAGCCTGGCCAGAGCCTCACTCCCAGCACCACTCGCTGCTCGCGCCCCTCTGCGCTCCCCACCATGCTCCACCCACCTCACCATCGGACTCACAGGTCTGTCACTCACCCCCATCACAACACAATGTCTGTTCTCTTTCCGTGAAATATTTAGGGATGGGTAAATCATGCAGAATCTGAGAAGCAAACAGTCATTAAGGGTGGAAAATATGCCTGAGATCCTTGAGTCCAACAATTAACCCAGCACTGCCACCTCCATCATTAAACCATGTCCCCAAGTGCCACACCTCTATGGTTTTTGAACACTTCCAAGGATAGTGACTCAATCACTTCCCTGGGCAGCCTGCTGCAATGCTTGATAACCCTTTCAGTAGTTTTTTTTTTTTCCTAATATGCAGCCCAAACCTCCACAGATGCAACTTGAGGCTATTTCCTCCTGTCCTATCACTTGTTGCTTAGAAGAGGCTGATCCCCACCTGGCGACACCCTCCTTTCCATTGTAGAGAGAAATGAGGTACCTGCTAAGCCTCCTTTTCTCCAGGATAAACACCTCCAACTCCCTCAGCCACTCCAGACTTGTGCTCTAGATCCTTCACCAGCTTCATCATCCTTCTCTGGACATGCTCCATCATGTAAATGATGGCAAAAATAATAAGGGGCTTTCTAGGAAAGCCTTTCCAGACAGGAGACATAAGCATATGTTGAAGTGAGGCTAGTCTAACTTCAGGGATTTAGAGTGGCTTACTATGATAGAATTGTATAAATAATGGTATCCAAGGTACAAATCATTAATAACATTTTTTAAAAGTCATTAATTTATTTTTGGAATTTGCCAATACGGTTTCTCTGTCTTATATAAAGTTTATGCTACTCAGGGCAGGGAATACTTATAGTCTGTTACATGGATTGTATTTAGTTGAAAAACTAAGCAAAAAGAAGATTCATGGTTTTGTTTCCTATTTTGGATATTAAAAAATACTTAGGTAGACACAATAATGTGAAAACTGATATTAAAGTGAGGGAAAAATTCAGCATATGTATTCACCTCAGGATGATTTTGACCACAGGAAAGTATTTGATTATGATAGATGAACTGTATTGCCATTCATGTTAATATAGTAGTGTCTAATGATTTTTTTTTTTACGTATTCATTTTAACACTGCCAATGTTTACTTAGCAGGACATTTATAACACCAGGATATTTATCATATAGGAAATGGCTAATGAAATCTGTTTCAGCTGTCAATGGATGTTTATGTTTCAAGGCTGCACTGGATTGTTTATGTAGGATTTAGGGGAGAATGGTAGGGTTTTGTTGGTGACTAATAATAAGAGGAAAGTTAAATGGCAATTATTATGGCTTTTATTATTATTTGTATTACATTAGAACTCATTTGGGCTTCAGATCAATGCTAGAGGCAGCTCAACTCTTTGCTGAAAGATTTAAGTGTGAGAAAAAATACATTTAGTAGTGATGGGATGCAGGACTGGGAGCAAAAGCTGTCCAGCTCTGCAAATAAGCTGATCCACTGCCTACTGCTCCTCTGGTGAGCCCTCCTGCAAGTAGTCCTTAGGATCTGACACATCTCTTTTTAATGCATGGAGCTTATACAATTTCTTCTTAGTCTTAAATTCAATAGTTAAATCTGGGCCAAGTTGCATCCCTTAGTTGATAGGTTTAGAAATACTCTATACTCATTCTTAATGAGTTTTCTCCCAATGGCTACTTCAAATTGGATGCAAATGTCACAAATTTTAAGCATAACTTATGCAGCTTCTGGGACCTTTTCTCCCTAACAACTGGACCCCGTGGTTTGAACAACAGGGGTTTAAAGGATTTCCTTTTGAAAAACACAAAAGCCTTTCCAATTTATAGAACATATCAGGCATTTGAAAATTATATTTTCCATCTTCCTGTGCAAGTCTGAGATCATCATTTGAGGTTTTCCTTCCTTTCTTGAAAAAAACCTTAAAGTGGTACATCCTTGTTGCAAGGACATGTGAGAGCTGCCAGATTGCATCACAACAGGGACAGGCATGAGTGCGGAAACAAGATGAGCTGGGGAGCTGCACCAGCCTTTGGTTGTCCTTCACCAACCCTAGGCTTGCTCTTCACAGACAAGGGCAAATATTAACGCCTCCCACTGATAAAGTGTATAGTTTTTGGTCAGGATGCATGTATGCATGTCTGGAATTTGATCCAGCATGCCACCGACCAATATCCAGTGATCTACTCTTTCTTCTTTTTATATGGTAAAAAAATTTCGTAGATCAAAACCAATGGAAAATTATGTCACTCTGGTTATTTTAACTTCATGAAAAGAAAAGTGTATCACCATGGCAAAATATTTCCCTTTGTTAGTTAGTCGTTATTGTTTTGTAGTTGTTAGTTATTCCTAAAGAATTAAATTAAAATTCCAAATGCAATTCTCTTCTTCATTTTTCCCTTGCCTAGAAATCCTGGGAGTACAGAATACAATTCAGAAATGCTAAAATCAACTTCTGCTGCATCCCTGCAACTACCTCCAAAGTCAATAGGAGTCATGGGTGAACAAGGAACTGACTTTCCCATCAACAAGCTACAATTTTTAACCACTATTAAATTTAAATCTCTCTAGCATCAATATTTATTCCTGCTAAATATGAAGGATGTTTAGGCTTATGAGTCACCAATTCTTTTCCAGTTAGCACTTGCTCTACAACTTCCACCCTTGAATGGAACTAGAGATTTATACATGATATCAGCACACAAAGTCAACTGCTAGGAACAGGCAACAACAGAATAACAACTGCAGAGATAAAAATGTGCATCAGTCAGAGCCTGTGCACTCCACTGTTGTTTCTCTGCTGTTGGTTTTGTAGCAGGCCTGAGTGGTAAATCACACAGAGCGTGAATGAATACAGCAGGATTTGCTCACAATTTGTTCCATGCAAGCTCGAGGTTGCCATGGGAGACAGGAAGCATTTTTCGGGCACTCCCACAGCAATAAACGGCTGCCACTGTGTTAAGGAGAGGCAGCACGCTGCGTTTCCTTCAGCCTATGAGCTGACCAGCAAAACTGCCCAGGGTGGATGGTGCTTTTCCCCCACTTTCACTTCTTACTTTGGATGCAGCTCAGGGTCCTGGTACAGAGGACAGGCTGCCCTTTGCTGTAAGGCTGTAGGTTCAGCCTAGTTTCCAGTGAATGCAAGGTCTGCATAATAAAAACCCACTTTACAAAGTGCCATGGTAGTCTGAAGACTGGAAAGGAATTACAGAGGCAGCTAAGAGAAAGCTAGAATCCAGCAGCCAGGTTGTATTCTTCACATATGTTATTTGGTGAGAGATGACACACAGGGAGAAGACAGCCCTCAGTGTGATTGTAGCACAGATCAGTGGCTGCCAGCCCACAATGAGGCCCTTTGGCACTTCAAGAAGGGTGAAGTGACACTATGGAGAAGATATGATAGCTTTCCTGTTTCTCGGGATGAATAATCCATCACACCACTTCTGTAACTCTGGGTGGTGACTGCACCAATGTACTGAGAGCCTCTCCTTGATCAGTGGAGATACCTCATTCCAAAAGGTACCTCTGTTATCCTGTTCTGGGACAGTAGAGTGAGAAGTGACTAATAGCTGGCTGAAAAGGTAGCAGACGAAACAGAAGCAGGCAGCAGCAGATGTTGCTCTCTCTACTGAAGGACTGAGAAACAGAGTTGAAGAATTGCACATTGGAAACAGAGAGGCACACTTTTAGCTAGCTTAAGAAACCTTGTTTCTTATTTCAAAGATCAAACCTCGTAAAGGCACTATAACATCTGTGTGGAAAGGTTCTCCAAGCCAGAGGGACAGAAATAGAAGCCCTACAGCTGCCATAAATCTCTTGCTTCCTAAAGTGGTCCCCAAAGGTAAAGATAAATGCTCACAAGCAGGAAATTTCATGTTGCAATTGTCTTTATATAGACAAAGGCATCATTTCCCCAGGTCAAGATAATATGCCTTGAAGAAATAAAGCATTTTCTCCTACTTTATCTTTTCTACAGTCCTCTTCCTTTTCTACGCTCCTCCCTGAATTGCCAGATATTTTTCTTGCCTGGTAGTTTGGCTTGAGAGACAATGTATTCTCACATGTATGTCTGCTACTGATAAAACAGGGTATACCTGTCCCCAAGGAACAGTCTCACCTGAGTATGGCAATACATGTAAAACACTGCTGCAGACAACTGAGTGACATCTTTTATTGCTTAGCCCTGACCAGATTGTTCTATAATGAGTAAGTGCAGAATCCTGCTTTTAAGAGTATATAAGTTTTCTGCAGAGTTGTAGACTAATAAAGAAAAGGAGAGGAATACAAGGTATTTATTATTTAGTATCCATCCATCCTAGAAATTAGGTAGAACAGAGTTGATTTTCACCTGTGTACTTTAAATCAATTAAGCTTCTCATGGTGAAAAGACTTAATGAATGAAAACATCCTCAGTGCTAATTAGCATGTCAAATACAAATCAGAACAACAGCAGAAACAGTCCCTTGGAGATAACACATCTACTCAGAGCACACAGATACAAAATTTAAAGTTTTGTTTTCTCCATCCTACTCCTTATTTACACCTACAGGCCAACAGGCGCTGCATTCTTTTCTTGCAGTTGATATACTCTCAGAAGGTAACAGCACCCCTATACCAAGTTCTCATTCTACTTGTAATCTCAGTCACATCAGCTCTGGATGTCAGGGAGAAACCTGCTGATCAGCCACTACATCACAGCTGATTTCTTTTTAGTAAATCCTTCATTACAAGCCAAATAATGATTTCAGGACAGAAATATCAGTGAAAAAAACTTTCTTCTAGGTAGGATATTCTTTCTCTGATAAAAGTCTTATTTTTCTGAGTTATCCTTTATCTAGGCCATGGACACAATCTAAAAAGCACTTTCTCACTTTAAGTAGGAAAAATCATTCTTCAGTTACACAACAGCCACACAAAGCTACAAAGAAAGCTGATGCTGGATCCCTTGCACTTTAACAACCCAGCTCGCCCAGAAGCCACTGCACTTCCCTGGCTTTATCTGTGCACCTACTTCCCACTGAGACGTGTGAGTTTGGGATGCATTTGGAAAAAAAATCTTTGTGCAACAGATTAGGAGCTTTTTCCTCATCAGCAGAGAGAGGTTGTTTCTTCCACTTTACTAACAATAGACCTGGTGGGCTGAAGAGTGCAGTTAATCTGCTCTGACTGCTGCAGCTGCGTGGGAGCACACAGGGGTACAATGCCCTCCTGTAAGGAGATTTTGGCTCAGTGAGGTCAAGGCTAAATGTTTAGACAATGATGACTTAGAAATTTTTTGGGAGGTTACTTTTTTTGTTCGGGGAAAAAATCTAAACTGGCACTGAAAGCAGTAGCATGTTTAGTCAGTTAAAGGCATGAGGAGGTGAGTTTACTTTTCCAGAATCTATTAGAAATCTTGTGCAGATGATACTACAAGAAATGAAGAATCATCAGAAAACACTTATTTAAATAATCAGTATGGTACAACTGAATTGAATGGAAGGACAGAGTGAAGCCAGCTGAGCTCAAGTGCATTACCACCCATGAGACTGCAGGAGAACTACAGGGCCAGGCTCCTGGGTCATTCCTGAGAAACTCTTCCTTGTGTTCAAACACACAAACAAGAAAGGGACAAACTGCCCTCTCAAGGTGTCTCTCTCTCTGTCTACTGGATGGGGACCCTGAAGAACCAGCTTAGATTAGTCACTTTGGTTTAGCTTACGTTTACGTTTTAGAGTTTATTATCAATAAGGTCTA
>VZUA01076069.1:58445-76324 GCA_013401035.1 Horornis vulcanius | reverse complement strand
CTCCCCGTGCGGGCACAGCCCCGCCGCTCCCCGGTCCCGCTACTGGAGGCTGGAGCTCTGCCCTTGGAGGGGAGCAGGGAGTTGGACAGACAAACAAAGGCACAATCGTAGGAGGGGGAATTGGCTGGAAAACACAAAAGCTCTAAACATGCCAATCATGTCGAGGCTGCGATGGCTCATTTCAAAACAAAGACGCTAATCTCCACTCTGGGAATTGTCCTTCGACTGGCAGAAGAAACCAGGGAGCTAATGAACAGCTACAAAGGAGTTTAACAAGCCTGCGACTGTCTTGGACTCCATTCAGCTCAGAGCTCGAAACAGCCACAAGCAGAAGGCAGACCGTTAACTCTGCCGTTACTGCTGCACTCGGAGCCTGTTTTTATCCCATGGAAGTGGTCAGAACTGGACGGCAAAACACGCCCAGATCCATAGGGACTGATGCTCAGGCACAAAGGAGGGACCAAGCAGCCTTTAGAGGAGCTGCATCAGCGCAGCCTGTGGGACACAGCTGGGGCAGGGACAACCGACTGCTGCTGCTTCAGCCCTGTCCCTTAACACCCGCGGGGGAGCATGTGGGGCCCTTGCTGCCACCAGCCTCTCACATCGGTACCGCTCCCTCCTGCTGAACCACGCTGAACCCGAGAGTGCCGCTCGCCCCGCGTCATGTCCGAGCCCACCAGCACCTTCCCGGCTGGACCACCGGGTGCAGAAACAGCCTGGCCAGACGCTGGGTTCTCCGCGGATACCGGGAGCCCCGGAGTCAGCGTCCAGGCTCGGGATGCAGCTGCGGGAGCTCTTTGGCTGTAGCCAAAGGGATACCCCGGTTCAGCGGGATCGCCTTCTGCGGGCAGCGGGCGAGGGGCGGCAGTCCCGGGACGGAGCATCACCTGCGGGAGCGCCACCGCCCCGGGGCGGGTCCGGCAGCCTCCGCCCAGCCGGATGCCCACGCTGGCAGCGGCGGGGCGAACCCCGTCCACAGGAGAGCCGCGGAAGCCCCTTACCTGCCAGGATGGCCTTGCCGGGGTGCGTGAGCTTGGCCTTGCCGGCGGGGGCGGCGGCGGCCAGGCTGCGGGGCGCGGCGGGGATGGGCATGGCCGCGCTGCTCCGCGGCTCCGGCTGCCCGGCGGCGGCGGCCGAGCCCTATTTCAGAGCCGCGCCCGCGAGGGGCGGCCCCGTGGCGTCACATCCTCGCTGGGGCGGGGCGGGGGCGGCCCGTGGGGACCCGGGGAAAGGCTCTGCGGGGAGCGGCGAAGCGGGAGAACAGCGGCAGAGCAGCAGCGTGACCCAGCCCGGCCCCCGGTGCTGTGGGAATGGGGGTTGCGTGACCCAGCCCGCTCCCAGGAATCCGCGGGAAAAACCTCCGCGTGGGCACGGAGAGGTGCCGGCCCGGCCGGAGGGACGTGGACAGCAGCGCCTCCTCTCCTGAGCAGCATCAGCACCTCCGGGCACGCTTAGGCCAGGACTAGCTCTGAACCGCCCAAAAGCCCTCGGGTCAGCGAGGATACACGACAGTGCGCTCCTGCGCGGTCACGGCGTTCCGAGGGGAGGGAAAGGGAGGGTTTGCTCATCTCAGGCCCTTGGCTTGAATCCTTTCAGTGAGGAACGGAGACCAGGAACTCCCGGGATAGGAAATGCATGTGAACGCCCGGTGCAGGCGGAAGAGAAACAAAAACATTCTCAAAGTAAAAGGGTGCTGTGAGTGCAGTGACACTCCGGGCTTAGCCGGAGGTGGTTGGTACTCTTCTTGTTGTTGGTTTTATTTGTATGGTTTTTGTTCTGGTTTGGTTTTTGATTTTTTTGGGGTGGGGTGGCTGTTGCTCCTCAATAATTGGGCTGTGCAAATTGCACCAGGATATGTTTTTGCTTTATCTGCAGACAGAGGAAGACTGCCCTGCTCTAGTTTACGTCCAAAAGCTGTATTGACAGGGTGCAGGGAAAGAAACCAACACTGTTTTCATTTCTATCGAGGATTTCACAGAAACAAGGGAACACTGGAGCTGTACTCCAGAACAGTGGTGTCCCTTACACCTGGAGCAGCCACATTACTCAAAAGAGTGAACATTTTGTGCAAGAAGTCACCCCCCAGCTATGCATAAAACATGCTCCTGTCCAGACTTGCTCTCTGTGTGCTTTGTGACGTGGTTTTTGCTTAACGAGACCCAGCAATCCGGCAGCTGCCAGCCCCATCCAAAAGCTCACTCTGCAGCTACACAGCCCTGGCTTCGTGGCTGAACCGCAGGCAGAAAAACTCTTTGGGAAACTGAAGCACTTTTATTCTGCCAGGGTTAAAAGCAAACATGCTTGCATTGCAGAACTCGCCCCCAGGTGAGATCAGAACTGTATGTGGTTTCACAACAGAGTTAAAATAGGCACAGAGTGGTCTCATGCCAAGTCTAAGGCCCCCCTCCTCTAACACAGGGAAGTAAAGGAGGGGGAGGAATTAACATGTTAAGGGAAGGAAGAAACAGTCATAATCCCAGTCACAAATGCAGAGCAGCTACTCACATTGAGGTTAGCATTATTAGAAAGGTAAAGATAAATTCTTTCAAACATGGCAAACAAACAAATGCATTTGGATTTCTGATTAACCTCTGGAGCTCCTCATACCTTTCCATCAAATTATCATGGCTTTTACATCTGCCTGCAGACACGTACACCCTGTGCTGTTGAGGACATGATTACCTTCACAACAAACACTGGCTCTTACAGATTCCCGAGTCATCAAGGCCTGTGCACAACTTCATCCTGTCCAAGAAAATACCACACCACATGCTTAATTCGCATCAGCCTCAATGGGATTCACAGCAGCGCTTACCTTGCTGAACAGGGAAAGGATTATTCATATTTAATCACATGCAGATTGCAAGCCATCTTCTGCAAGGACCTGACCTCCAAGAAGCTGCTAACACCTCTTGTCAGCAGAAAGCCTGAAGGAGAAACAGTGAAACAAGATAAACAATCCCTGAAATACCAGGGGCTACAAGAGGATGTTTTAAATCCCATTACTTAGGTGAAAGTAAATACTTGACCAGGCTCACATGGTCAAGAGCATCTCCTAAGAAACACATGGTCAAAGCATAGGAGAGCAACTACTGTTACAGACACAACATCAAACCCACTACATTACTGCTCTCGCTTCAGGGATTTTCATGGAAACAACCCTCTGACAATCTGAACTCATTTCCTTTGCTGGTGGCTGGTGCTTGTTTCTGCAGGCATACAAAGACACAAGAATTGTGAAATACGTAGTCAGGTGCTACTGCAGCCTGTGTGCCTCATGGCACCTTTCCAGGCCCTAATTATCAGAATTAAAAAGAGCTACTGAAAATGAAAGCAGTTTCCACAATTTATTTTTTCAAACACAGACAGCAATTGCAGACAGAGTTTTCTGGATCCTCAGAAGCACATGCTTACATGACAACACTTAGTTCCACCTTATTCCTCCCTTGCCCCTCCCTAAAATTATTATTACTACTTTTATTTAATTGGCACTAGACAGCACACCATGGCTTCAGAGACCATGAGCATATGGGGCACATGACTTCCTATTATATATCCTGGGATCAGAGAACCTCCTCATTTCACTGAATTAACAGATGTATTATCACAATCGTTACAACTCATCAACTACTACAAACCTTTCCATGCATTATTAATCTCCATCACTTGCAGTCTTACAATAAAATAAGAAAACTCATTTTCTCTCAGGTTGCCTATCAAGGCCAAACAATTTCTTTATGCAAAACAGATCCTGCACATAACTGGCTTCAAGAAGAGAAAGTACTGCAGATTTGAGTGAACGTTTCCCAGCTTTGGAGTGTGTGCAGCAGGAGCTACTGTGACTTATAAAAATGATGCTATTCCAAACAACAAACGCAATTCCCACTTGAGCACACACACAGAAAGAGTTCCTGTTGCTGCTCAGGATTATTCATTGAGATTACCAGGACTGAGCCTCTCATGAGCACCACAGAAATCCCTGTTATGTTCACATCTGCATGGGCCTGACTCAGAAGAGAGTGAAGCCTGTGTACCGTATCCAGCATGTACCCATTATCATTCTGCTACCTGGCCATGGTCTTGAGTCCAAAGCAGGATGTATTGCTCAATAATGCAACTCCAGCTGACAAACTTTGTCAGCAGTTGAGGAGGCCATTTCCCGACCCCCTAAGTGGAAAAAAAACTCAACCTACCTTACAAAAAGAAAGCAATTCAAATACTTATTAAACAATGTTTCCCACTCAAACTCACTCCTAGCTCCCCATCTGGATAACTAGTACTTGGGGAATTTGTGCTCTGCATAATATTGGAGAACTTAGTGCTGTGGAAAACAACATACCAGAAGACTTTGTAATCCCTTCCTTTCATAACCACTGGGGGGAAAGGAGAAATGGAGATTTTTAGGCAAACAAATTTTACAATCTTGATTAAAAACTCAACAGACAAAAAAAAAAAAAAAAAATCTTGAGTCATTGAACCACACAGGAAATGCATAACTGAATAAGCTCAGAACCTGACTCATGATTTTTAAATTCTGCCACATAAAAGACAGAACTTCACTGACTGTATTTCAAATTCATCTTAAGCTTAAAAGCTGTCGACTTTATATTAGCTTGGAAGAAAACAGATGGATGTTGTTGCCTTTTTGAAAGATTGCAAAGGCTCCAGACAAACTGAAATACACACCTATGCTAAGAATTTTGCAGTGTTTTATTAGTACAACATGAGTCAGGATCTGTCATTATGTTTGGAAAGGTGCCCACAGAAAATGCACAGTATTGGAAAACGAGAAAGCTAGATTAGTGACAAACTCTCTGGAGGCAGGACACCTGCTGAAGTAGGAGATGGTGCACAATAATGACTCCAGATCCATTAAACTGGACTGGTGCACCTGCAGGTTGCTATAGCAAGGCTCATTCACTTGGCTAACCACAACCTAATTACACACGACTGTCACAAAGCACTCTGGTGTCGTCAAGCATTTTTCAGCCTTATGTCCTTATCCGGAAACAAATGAGATTGAAGCAGTCTTGGGGTACTCTGTAAAGCAAAAAAGGAAATACAGTCAGCTGGGAACCAAGTGCTAAGCCAAACCATTAAAGCAGAACAGAAGGGGCTCAGAAAGACTGCAAGAAGCTTTACAGATGAGAAATAACACTGTCATAAGGTAATACACTTGATAAACTGCTTGTTATGAGAACCTGGCACATACAGTGCTACCTGTCTCAAGATTTGCAAGAGTTCTCACCTCATTTTTTTTCAGCAGATTGAAAAACTGTCATGCTGATTCAGCCACACTGGGAATATCTCAGAGGCCAAGTCCTAGCCTGCCAATTAGGATATCATACATCCAAGCATAAGCATTCATTTCAAGCAGTTTACAGTCAGCTTTGCCAAAGTACTAAAGTTACTCACACTTATTTGAGTGGGCATCTGACAAGGTTGGTTTGTCAGTTTAAGAGTTAAAAAAACAAGGAAATTTCTTAGGTGTCTGAGTAGGTGCTGCTGGATTTGCTTAGGAAAAACAACAACAACAACAAAAAACCCAAAACCAACCAACCAAAAAAAAAAAACCAAACAAAAACAAACAAACAAAAAACCCCAAAAACCAACCAAACAAACAAAAAAACCCAACCAAAAACCAAACAAAAAAGCCCCCAAAACAAACAAACAAAAAACCCCCCCAAAACCCCAACCGTTTCTTGCTTCCCTCAGCCCAATTAAAGGTCCATATTGTGCTCTAAGTGTCAGCACTCAGCACTGCAGCTACTAAAAGACTATTAAATCAGAATTAAGTTTTTGACCCTACAGTTACTACTGTCATTACTGTATCATGCCTATTATTTGCACAAACTTCAACAGCCTTCATCTGCCTAGAATCTATTTTTCAAGGAGCTAAGTTACTTCAGGTCATTTCCTTCTGCTACGCTACCATTTAATTATAGAGTCCTAAAGAGGGGGGAAGGGAAATGGAAGTCTCATAAAATACCACACCATTAGGTGAAATAAGAAACAGGACTTACCCCAGTGATGCATTCCTCCTGAAATCCCCTTGTGAATTGCTTGTCTTCTCTGACGCCAGATCTGTATGTGCCCAAAGTCTGACAGACCAGGGAAGAGTCCCCTAAGGTCTGACAAACAGCAAGAGCCATTACACAGAAGGAGATCCATACTCTGTTTCTCAGAGGGAAAGCATGAGGCAGTAAAAGCCTGTGTGTAGTCTCAAGCAAGTTACCCTCTGACATAAACCTGGAAGTTGGTCTCCAGATGCTGCACGCTGCAGCAGGTTCTGCATGAGCAGATCATTCTACAGGACAGGTCCTGTGTCACTGTGGTGGGAATTAGCAAGAAGCTTAATTTTAAAGTAGATTCTTTGCAAAACAATCTTATTCAAGTTTTCAAAAACTTGGACATTACAAATTCATGAAATGAATTCTTCACCTAACCCCTGAAAGAGAGGTTATTTCCTGCTGTGAATGACTTAAGTTCCAGAGAAGCAGTGAAGTACCTTGGTATACAAGAGTTTGTTCTACATTTTAGGTACACCTGCACTGTATTGGCAGGGAGTCTGTTTTGAATGCATGTTAGAATGCCAGATCATAAAATTTATAAAAGCCATTTTACTCAGCAAGAGCTTAAATACCAGGAGAGCAACTAAAGGAAGACTGCTGATCAGAACTGGCAGCTTTGCTTTCCTTGAGAGCTCAGTCACTCCTGTAATTAGATTTCTAGACTGAAGCTATTAAGGATCCCCAGGCTACCTTCAATTCTCTACAGTCAGGAGCTGTTCCAGTATTTGATCTAGCACTTCACTGTGTTTCACCATCAGCTTGCACTTGCAGCTATAAAGTCAGAGCCCATTTTTAAGTTTCCAGGATGGGAAGTCCCACAGTCATACTAATCCTAGAGCTGGTCTTCAGTTCCAGCTGACTTACCCCAATTTATTTCAACTGAAAAGGAACTGATTACAAAATAGAAATACTATCTTCCTGGAAAATGGCAAGCTACCTGGCTAATTCCTGAAATGAGTAAGTCTGGACAGAGTGGAGATTTACCTGAACTCATTAGCTGCTCAGCATTTCAAGCTGAGCCATGAGTGCTGATCAGTACAAAGTTGAGGTTAGTATGTTATAGCAACACTTGGGCATTCTGGCATCCATCAGGAAGGAGGAACTGCATCCCTTTGCCACTGCTGTCATAGTGTGGTGACCAAGAAGAAAACACACTCATTAAAACTGTGCCAAAGCACAGTCTGCTGTTACTGATTCCACAACCCTGACAATCTCCACTGGTTTGCATTTAAAGGTGCTTTGCCCTGTTTCAAGTGGGACTCAGAATGAAAGGGTGCAGCTTACCAAAACCACTGCTATACTCATGTACCTCAGCAGAGAAGATTCTCTCATTGCAGCACCTCCCTCCACACAGGACTGAAGCTCTCCCAGCCCAGTGAATGAAAGCATAGGAACATGTGACTGCCTCCTGTAGCACGCCCTCCCCATGTGACAGCATGTGCTGATGTGTCCAGTGAAGAGACCACAATTCCTTTAAGTTATTTACTAGACCTTCCCTGTTACGTGCCTTGGCACAAGTCTCCTTTTTCCTGCCTGGCATCCTCAGTTGTCAGATTAAGAAACCTGATGCTGTGAGTGGTAGTGTATTACTACAAGCCAGTGCCCACACCCAAGATAGTAAGACTAGAACCACACAGTGGATACTGCAGTTTTACATTTATAATTGGACTTTTATAATATTCAAGATTAGCACAAGATTCATAACCATAAATTATACATTGTTATCTAAGTACATAAAACGTTAATGATACATGTATTTGAAGTGGCACAAAGTAATATTACATCCCTGTTGGCATTCTCAAAGGAGGAGGTGGGTGATGGACACGCTGTTGATGCTACTGCAGCATAGCAGAACTGAGTCAGTGCACCCTGGTCACTCAGGTGGTGCTGACTCTGCCCACCAGACAGGGTCAGAACACGGTGTGGCAGGAAGCCAATGCCAGAATCAGTTAAAGGTGCAAATAAAAAGTCAGGATTATGGCCCTCCCTACTGCCTCAATACGGTAGCAGTGTCTCCCTCCCCAACCCTGACACTGTGCTCTTGCATCTCCAGTGCTTTGGCAGCCCATGCACACTCCTATGTTCTCTTGCCACACACAGCTGAGGTTTGTTTTAGTACCATTTAATGTCAATAAGTAACATGCTCTCTTCTTTTTTAAACAAAAAGGATCTGGGAAGTGTTTGCTCTCTGGCATGAGAAGATTTATTTTCTTCAATCTACTCCAGAAAAGAGAACAGACCCCAACAGTATTGAACCCCAACAGCATTTAACTCCAACAGCATTATTGTCCAGAAAAGGAAACTTTCCCAATATTCCTCTAAACATTCAGAGCACAAATATTAGAAAAGCCCATTTATTTTTTTTTGCACATAAGAATGCAAATAAAATGGGGTGGTCAGATGTATACAAGCTTTCAACAATTCATTATTAAAGAGATGTTTCATTGAATTGTTAACAACCCTGCTACTTCAGTAGCTTCACCTAAAGCTTTAACAACTTGGTGCCAGGCAATTTCCCAGCTGCCTTCAATGGGCTTTTCAAAATAAAGAAAATTATGCTCTCTTCCCCCTGGCCTCAAGTAGTTATTGCTATATGAGTTAGTGAAATAGTGCCTTAACTTCAGATGAGAGTCTCACAATGTCATTAACAAAAGCTGCCTTTCAGAGGTTGAAATGTAACCGGACAATAATCAATAAATAACAGTAACAGGCATCCTGCTGAAGTCTCCTCACTGAGCTGGGCAGCAAGTGTGTTCAGCCAACAGAAGGTCATCTGTGCCTTGTACACTTCTTGGAGAAGTTAAAAAGGGACGGGAAGGAAGAGAACAGAGACAGTGAAGGTCTGTCAGAGAGCTAGTTACATATTGAAACCATAAACAGGCGGCTGGGTGAATCCTGGTGCTGTGTATCCATATGGGAAGTTCGCCTGGGGAGGTACTGCACTGGGGCCTGCTGTTAACATCAACTGCTGGCCTAGAAAAGCACGAGACAAAAAGAGAGTTAGTTTAAGATCCCAAGCATCCCTAATGCTAGCTGTACTGTGTGATAGGACTATTAGGCTTTAGTTAAAAATTAGCCCCGGTGCAAGCACACACCAGCAAGTCACACTATTCCCCAACACGTGCCATGGAGTGGGCACCCATTGCCATCTGCTCTTGCTACCTGGAAGCTACAAAGAGCAAGGCAGGACTCAGAGGGAAGATGAATATCAATTGATCTTGAGGTCATAATAAACACAGCTTGTTTGGAAGAGACCATACTGAAAGCCAAACTGATATTATTTAACCCATGCACGGTCAGATCTAAAGAATAAAGCGATTCAAGCAACAGTTAGGTCTGTTAGGTCTCACAGTCTGGAGGGTGCTGCAGAAGGTCTGAACACACTTTGACAGATTTGTTTTCATCACTAGGACCACACAAGCCTCATGCATCTGTTAAATTCAGGTTAACATTTATATCAGACAGTGGACCAGTCACATCCTTCCCTTACCAGCCACTTCTAGGTGCTTGAATGCCTCTTCAGAAGGGCTTCTAAAATAGCATCACACTTGAAGACAGCCATGGTGTTTTGGCTACACATGTCTTAAAATGTGTGAGCTAGAAAACTAGTCTGCCTTTCTAACTGAAAGAGCAGAAAGCAGACACATTCCTCAGACAAGAATGTGAGCAGGAATTTTCATGCTCTGTAAGTTATTCCTGGGGTTGGCAACACCCTGGTATCCCGTCCTATTACCATACTGAAACATGATTCCTAAAGTAGAGATCTGAGCCATGTAAGAGGAGCAATACTTTAATCTGAAGAGCAGAAGTACTGTAAGAGTGAGATGTCACTTCAACAACTCACACAGTTCATTGAACAGAGACAACCATTTCAATTACTATCTAGTTGAAACCAGTTTTCTTGGATACAATGTGATCATGTAAGCTGCCTCCACAAAGAGTAACAACAGGTAATCAATTAAAACCTACCAAATACTATTGGAGTGGGTTCAGTTACTTGTTCCTCTTCTTTTCTTAGGCTTTCAGAAGCATCAAGTTTATCCACCTACATTGAAGTGAACAGGAGATTTATGAAGGCCTTGTCTAGGAATTGCACCATTGTGTGAAGCTTTTCATGCCTGGTACTTAGCTATCAAGTGCTCCTTTTTAGTCCAAGTTGGAGACTACTGAAGTCTGCCTATTCCCAGCAAGCTTTGTTGTAAAACTGACTTCCCAACTCTTTTAGGTGCATTGAAATAAACAGTAGGTCTCAAATGCAGAAGAGGTAATCATTACCTTCAAAGGAAGCATTTTTTGGGGCCCTAGTCACTGCTAACTATGACCCACATCTCAAACCCAACAGAGTGACCATCATCTCAAATGGGCCTAATCTACATTTACCTATTAACCTGCAATTCCTCTCCCCTTCAGTGACACCTCACAGATATTTACAAATATTCCAGGCCCATGAAGTTTGATCTCATCTAGGACTACAGCCTAACCTGTCTGCAAAGTACTGTTTTAACCATATTGGTATTCACAGAGACTTATTCTAGCTCCTCATAAAGCTCTGTTAATGCTAAACAAATTTGTGGAAGTGTTACAGTAACACATGAGCTCTAAACACAACTTTAGATTGCGGGTGTGGAGAGCAATCTGAAGAGCAACAGTACTTTCCCTCTCAGGTTTAACAAGTTTTATCTTCCAGAAGAGAACCAGAGACTGAAGACTACAAAGCATAAAAGTCACACAGCTTCACATCTTGGTACAGGCAGTACTACCATCCTGGGCAAACCTACATTTAGCCCAATGTTGTATTTCAGCTGTTCCTCCTTCTCCTTTCCCACTGCAAGAATCACAGCTAGTCAGAGAACTGCTTCAGGAGGGGTCTCTGTTACACTTTAGAGATGTTATCCAGATATGGTGTTTAACAGTTTCCTCAACCTTTTGAAGTTTGCAACACAAATTGACAATTTGAGTGGCAGCAGGTCTTTTACTGCTTCATTTATAGCTGTCAGCCTAAGCTCTCCAGCATAACACTAAATATTGGTGTTAAAAACGCTATCCAGATTACTGTGGGTCAAAGCAAGTGACAGCTACCTGTTCTGCTCTATTCATCCCCGGACTCAGCTCCCTCGGGTTTGCCTTTCCCTGGTGCTGCCTCCAGTGGCTCCGGCCAGCAGCGCAGCCCTGCCCTCAGCTGGCAAACAGCAGGAATGTCGAGAGCAGCCATCCCACACGGGATGAGCTGCTCTGGGAAAACCAGCTCACATCTGCTCTGCTGCCTACAAGTGGTTCAAAAGGCTTCCTTCCAGGTGAGTGTCATTATACTCTGTGTGCCTGACCCCTTCTGGGACAGAGGATATTCTGTGCTGTAACATTTTTTATGCAGAAAAGAGAGATAAGTTCTGGAAGATGTACATACCCCACTGAAACTAGTCTATTCTTTTTTGTTTTTGAAGTTAGTTACATGACAATTTTAGACATACCACATCTATAAAGCCCATTCTCCAATTCCACATTTTGCAGTTAATTCAACAGACTAAATTAGTTTCACTGTAAACCAGTTTCACCATGCAGATTTTCCTTTTGGCAAGTTATCCCATATTTAGTACACATGACTACTTGTAAATCCAACCAGCAGTTTAAAATAAATTATTTTAGACCTAAACCTCACATGGAAGAGTTCAGGTGAACTTGCGTGGCAAGTTTCTTCTGAGTGAGATACGAGGAGTAGGAGATGTTTAAGATCTGTTCAAATACCTTCATTATACCAAGAGGCAAGAAGTTTACAGAAGCTTCATGGCGCTATTCAAACTCACCATCATACCTGAACTATTGCACACTTCGGTAATTTACAGTTCAATTTGCCCTTGGAACACAAAGCAACTGCTTTTCTTTATGAATAGCACCCTCCAAGCCACAAAATATCTAATACAGTGAAAAGGAGCTCAAAGTAAAGCCCTCCTCAAGCACTTGTTTTTGTTTCTCATGAAAAGGAGAAGAGTCTGGTTGGATTTTCAAGTTGCTTGTGAATAGTTATCCTTTTAGCATTAGAAAGTGAACAGGAAATGAGTTAGAGCTAGATTACACTGCTCTTCTGGCAGAAGCTACAGCTAGATTCCTGGAAAAGAAACCTAGGATATTGAGGGACACAAATGAACACAGAGAGTTTGAAATCAGAGTGTCACCTTATAGAACAGTCCATCAACCTGCAAGAAAATTCAGAGGGGAATACTTAACATGACTTATTAGAAGCAACCTGAAGCAGTCACTTTTACATTGCTCATTTTAATGAAGTTCTTTACTGTGATGTCCTATGCAATCCCACAGCCTTCCAAGGCAGAATCTTACATTGGTATCTTAGAGCTGTTTGAGACAAGCATTTCAGGATCACATGTGATCCGAATCTCTCTCCCTCAGCTGAGGACCAGCTCTTGGTATCAGTATTGTACAACCAGACTATGCATCTAAAGTTCTGTTTTCCATTTAAAAAAACCAAACACCTTCAGCAGTCTGCTCCTATGGCTGATATAGTAAAAACCTGCACTATCAGTTACTCAAATGCCCTATGCTCTTTTTACTATAGGAAATAAGGGGACTTTACTTTCATAGTTACACACAAATAAAAGTGATATATGTGTTGTCCTCACCAAGTTTTCAGTTCATCAGCTATGGAGCAGCTGTGAGAAGCACAGTTGCTTATGTCCACTGCTAAAAGCAGAAGTTTAACCAGACCTCTTCAAGTGCCAGGGCATCTATTTATAAACTTTGCTAGCTAGCCTGGAGTGATGAAACCTACGGAACTTCAAGAAGACTTCCTCTACGAGGAATGGTAATATTCCAAATATATGCAAAGAACTCTGGTTTACATAATGCTAATCATAGAGCAGACTGAAGTCTTTGCTTTTTAGCCTATGCAATACTCACTTTGGTAAGGTACTCTCTCATCACTTGGATGAAATAAGGCATTGCAAAGTCCATGATGTTATGTCTCCATGCCAACTCAAGGACTACATCTGGGTGCAGCAAGTCATAGCATGTGAAAAGGCAGGCTGCAAAGCACTCCTGCTTGCCTTCTTCCAAGAACCACTGGAGCAGCTTCTCAGCCAGCTCTGCATCTTTGGACTCTGCAGCATACTGCATAGCATCCTACAGAAGAGAACAACAGTTAAGCTTGACCCTCACATGTCAACATCTTGTTCTACATCTTACATCCATGTTATTGCCAGCTAGGTAAGCCAAGTGTTTTGACATACCATGAAGTTGGTCTTTAACAACACCAGGCATGCTCTGTAGGAGGCAAGATATCACACACACAACAACTCTGAGGCAAGCCAGATACTTTATTAACATCATCCAACAGGTTTCCTACAGACTATTGCACAAATTGGCCTGTAAGAACTCACTACAGGCTTGAAGAGCACACAAGCATAATCACATTTCATCTGTACCCTTACAAGAGCCTGTGACTTGAGTTCTATGAAAAATGTTCCATACTGATACAGGTAACTGAACAGATGCCACTGATTGACAGAGACAGATCCCCAGATACAGGACAACATTATGAAACTAGATTTAAGACATACATTTGAAATTGCAAGCACTACTGCTTTAAGAGTCTTTCCTTCAAGTGAAGGACTACTAATTAAAACTCCAAATTTGAAACTAACAAACATTCAGTATCCAGGAGATTCATGCAGTGTCATTAACTCACCTTATACAGACGGTCTTTCTTGCACAGCTCCACACTCTGTTTCCAGCGGTTGTTACCCTTGTACAAGTACGCTGCAATACGCCTAAATTCAATTAGTTCATGCTTTTCCAGACGCTGAGCCAACGTTATGTTATCAAAGTTGTCATAGGCATCAATGGAAGCCCTCAAACCCTGTTTGAGAGAGAGTTGTTACACGTGCTTCCAGATGGCAGTTAGGTGAGAACTAGAATAGAGAAGCATCTAATCACAGCGCACGAGTGTTTCAGTTCTGCCAGCTGGATGTTGATACTATGGCGTTACCTTATTTACCTAAGTGTTTCATGCACCCCTCCAAAGGGTATTTTCTAGCAAAGCAAGATGTTAACTTGGTCATACTGGCTCCCGACAGAAGAGCTAGTTACCATTAAGAGACAAAGCATGTCTTCAAATAGCAGCCAATGGGGCCAGAAGCAAATTTATTTACAGAAGTGCTGCCCACTGAGTACACAGTTGATACTGACCTTTGTGAGGTCTGTTCTGAGAAAAACATCTGTGGCACCTGCTTTTCTGCAAATCATTGATGTCTCAAGACTCCTGCCTGCTAAGGGCCTGACTGCATGCCCTTTCTCTGCTGCACTGGAGAAATGTTATCTTCTACTCAAGGACATTACTGTGTCAGCAGCATTTTTGTCAGAGGACCACACCCCAGGCTTAGCAATCTGTTTTTTGGGGCTCACCTGGAAATCTTCCTCTTCTGTTAAAAGGTTGTTTAGAGCTTCGTTAACTCCTTTGTTGTTGTGGTTCTGGACTGAACGCAGATAAGGCTTTACTAGAAGTAGCTGATTAACCTGGAAAGAAGATGTTTGCAATATAAGATTAAGTACAGCAATCCTGATACTGCATTCTCCTGAAACAGGTTCCCATTTGTTATTACAAGAGTTTGTGCATATTGTTAAAAACCCTTCAGACAGGGTATTTTGTATTGCCCAGGAGTAAAATAAAACACAGTCTCCAAGGCCAGTTACGCAACTCTTCCTGCACTTCCCATATCAAGCCAGGATTGGGCTGCTTCTTAGTCCTTTTATACTGGAGGCAAAGCTACTCAACAGATGTTAACTCTGTTTTCCAGCCAGAGCTTGGAGTATCTTAACTTGAGCGGTAGGACTTTTGTTGACCTACACTCTCCCAAACTCACCTTTGAGAAAAAATTGACTGTCCTGGTGTGATCCAGTCGTGGAGATAATACAAGCAGGAGATCATTGATCAGCAGAGGTTTGTAGTCTAAGTAGAACTGCAAGGCTTTGTAGTACAGCTCCACATTGGCCACCTGTATGATCAGACACTAGTTAGTACTTCAAACAGAAGTAAACTTAAGGTGCTTAGTTCAGACCACTTAACTCAGCATAAAGTTTATGTGACTCCTAAACAGCAGCTTAAGTTTCCTTCTAGAGGTCAGAAGTTTTACACTTATGCCGAATTCTTATTTAATCTCATGACTGCTTCTTGTACCATCTGCTTCCAGACAATGAAATCACAAGCTACCAGGGCATTACAAACCAATTCTAAGCCATTCACTAAAGAGGTCCTGGCACAGGCAGCCTACTAAAGTTAATACAACCATTTCTTGACTTCTGAAACCAGTCAAGACTGTAGCCTTAAAAAGTCTTTAAATTGGTTCCTTGAAACCCCCAAGAGCAGTAAGAGTGTACTCAGTCGTAAATCTTATTTAAACTATTTCTCGATTCACTATTCTATGCTGTACTCATGGGACTGCCCACCCCATTTCTCACAGTGAAACAGCTGGAAACATATGTAGAAATCTTCCAAGAACAGTTACAGCCTCAGACTAAAATAGCAGTCAGCTCAAAGGAATTAAGGAGGTTAGGCCTCTTGCTTGTGACCTATGATCCTGCGCAGCCTCTGAAAACATTCTGTGCTAACTGCTGCCACTCAATAGAATGTGCTGCACAGCAGAAAAGAAATAGTGTAAGATCAGATTAATTCTTTGTGCTAAACTGATTGGAAGTTGTTTTAAGTACAGCAGAAACACAGCTTAAGCAAACTATTTTCTAAACAGCAATTCTGTTGTGCATTTCTGCCCGTCCCGAAAAAAGCTTTCAGCACTTTGCTTCAGTTACCAAGGTACTTACCTTGGCAATTATATCTTTAAACTGGCCTTCTTTCCAGGCATCAGTGGGATGATTCATCATAGTAATTATTGCATTGTCATACTCCTCATACTTGTCATAGAGGAATACAAGTTCTGCCCAGAGATGAGCCTGTTCTGCAGCTCTGAGCACCTAATAAAACAAACAAAAAAATGCACCAGCTTTGATTCGCTGGCAGCTTCCCACCTTCACTTGCAGCTACTTTACTGCATACCTTTGGAATATTAACTCTAGACCAGAAAAGCTCCAGATGTTCCCTCATTTTCTGAGGCTTAAATTTGGAGTATAAGATGGCAAGTTCAGTAAACATTCCCATGTGAGCACGCTCTAGGCCCAAAGCAGCTTCCAAAAGGGCAATCAGTTCTTCAAAGTAGCCACGATCCTGGATGTGAGGAAAATAAGGATTAATAAAGCTTGCTAAAATGCATATTTACTTAAAAATAACATGCTTTGATTTTCTCTCCATTGAAAGTGCTTAGATTTTTGATTCCAATGAGGTGAGAGAATTATAAAAGAAGGCACAACAGAAACTATTACCTCTCCATTTACTACAGAAAAATGCACATCTCCACTAAGAAGTGAAGATAGAGGAAAAATGAAACTAAATATTAGCCCCCAGGGTATCTTCTTTTTTACTGTGTCCACTTTATTAGCAGATACAAGTATGTGATACAAGTCTTCTGGAATATTAACAGTTACCTGATAGTAACTGATCAACTCCTCAAGTTCATCAGCATGGATGACTATGTGCAAGCCACAGATCTGTGCCAAGCGGAATTCTTTTCCATCCACACAGGCGAAGCAGACCTGTCATGAAAATCAGCAAATACTTAACAGGACAAAGCTTTACCAAATTTGAGGTTTACTAACGGTTCCAAATAGGTATTTGCATAATACTTATCCTGGAATTAAAATCTACTAAATCCCACAAGTTTAAGTTACCTCCTTCCAAGTCCTTGTGCTATTGGCTTTGCGGCCACTGTCCACTGCGGCCTGATACTCCCCAAGGTGCACCAAGGTAGATGCCAGGCGAGCAAAGTTGGATACGTTGTTATAGAGAAGTTTTGCTGCTTCATACATCCCCTCTTCGTAACAGCGATCACCAACCTGAAAGAGGAGTCCAAGGTAAACAAGGGCAACAGCAAGAATGAAGGGTCAGCTAAGCAGCAAGTCACACTTGGAAACTGGATCAAGACATACCTGTTGTATATGGGCATTATTAGGGCCACTAATAAACTCCTCCAGTTCTGACAGACGATTAGTTTTTGCCAAAGCAAAAATAAGTTCTGTCTCTACATAAGACTCTCTAGCCTTCTTCCTGGCCATCTGTAAGAACTTGACTAGGTCCTCCCAATTATCTGGAAGAGAGAAGAAATATGTAAGGTCCTGTGGTTAGTCATTCTGTATTGCTTACCTTGCCCACCTTAGGGACAGTTTTCACTAGGAGGCTCAAGCCTCTCCTCTACCACAGTAGTAAGCCATTTGCATTTGAGTTATGGAATTCCCTGTCAACACCAAGTCACCTTCGGGTAGGACTGGACTTCTTGCTACTGTTCAGCAATCCAACTGACAAGCAATTCTGCCACATAAAGCTAAATAAATACATTATACTTCGTGATATTTTATATAACAGTCCAAATCATCGCCACAAAGAAGTTTATGTTTGGTGTAGCAAAACAGACAATCTTGTTGACAGGAATCTCACTTAACATTGACTCATCCGTTCCATGTACTGACTGTTCCCATTTCCTCTGCAACAGAATTTTTAAGTCTCAATAGTCCGTGCTGCTCAATGTAAATGCAATAACCTAGCTCATATCCAAGCAATCTGAAGCTGAATATGCTTTGCCTTACCATTTCTATTAGCTGCCTGAACAACTTCCATGTAGGCAGATGGATCATCTGCTTTTATATAGGAGTCAATGGCTTCCTTCACCAAGTCCTTCTGGAGCTGTGCTCTGGCCA
>VZUA01076069.1:24739-39941 GCA_013401035.1 Horornis vulcanius | reverse complement strand
AATCAAAGTTTAGGCACAATGTCATCAGATCATGTTGCACCCAGAGTTTTGAAAACAAATCTGCCAGGCAGGTGGCTATTACAGGCTACTGTGTCAGTAAGGAAAGAGTTTTTCATACCAAGATAACTTGTGTACTCTTTATATGTGACACACAACGTTTTAGCATCCAATAAACATGCAAGTTGTAGCTCCATCAACTTCTGTGATCTTGAACAACAGAGAAATAAATGACAGGCTCTTAATTCCACTGTTGCTTGCTTGCTCTACACCAGAAAATGTCCACACATTGTCACAAATTACATGTTCACGTAGTTGACACTTAAGCACTTTGATGTCAAGTATGTTCCATCTGCCAACAGAGTACAGTCCATTATAAGAGACTGATTGTCACAAGAGTAGCCAAGAGATTTGACTGCAGCACAGCTAAGTTCCTAACTTGATTTAATTAATCCAAATTCAGAAGTATTTCCAGAGTATTGAAGCAGAAACACAGCTTTTTCAAGGTCTCTTCTCAATTAGTGTGCTTCAGTTTGACCTGCTCTTCAAGAGACAGCCCCTGGCCACTCATTTTGCAAAGTGAGAACCTTAAGGCATTTCCTTGGAAGTTCAGCTTTAAACCCACCATTATTCACTTCAAAGTCTGGTCCCTGTGGAAGAAAACATTTTGGGTATCTTCACTAAGGCAAGTATGATTCTGCCTTATGCTCCAGTACTAAAATTTCCTGCTTTAAACTACTATAAAATCTAGCAAAGGCTTCAGAAAAGGTAATGTTAAATTCTGCTCGATTATCACTGCCATTGTTATTATTGGGGAAACCCGTCACATCTTCTAAAGGCTAAATGCCAGCACTCCCTGGGTCACGTGAATACTGCCTCAGTCAATGATGACAACACTTCACAGTTTAGCAGTCTGAAAACATTGAAGACTGTTGCTACCATTAGGGCAGAGGTACATATCCTCCTGTGATATGTGAGGCACTGTAAGAGGCATATTCCTTACTGACTATGCAGAAGAATATGAGCAGAATCCTACCATCAAATAAAGGACATCAGCCAGCATCACTTTTACCCTGCTTGGGACAAACCTTCCACAATGATCTGAACAACCTTGGTCTAAAGCACACGTCCCCCTTCCTTGAGCAGAAAATTAGCAGAACTTTATTACAGGAGGTAGGAAGCACTTGGATGTGTATCTTAAAAGGCCTCAAGTGAAGATGCTACAGGTGATTACTGAGGTTTATATATATATTAACTAGTGATTTTTCAGTTTATTTTCATAAAGGAGTGAACAACAGGCCCCTCAACTACTAATAAATTTTCATTTTTTATTATGTTTCTTAGGCAAGCAGTACCCTCTCTCAAACTAAGGTTGTTTTCTTCTGAAAATAAAGGTTCATCATTACACAGTCATTCCAGAGGTATTTACTATGATTTCCACAATTCCATTTACCATCATTTCCATGATTTCACCCACACTTTACTTTGGGGTAATACAGTTTAGCCCTACGAAGCACCCCCATGTACATTACAGCAAGCCTGGCTGCAGGAGAAAGGGTAACATTCTGTTCTACAAGTAACAGCCTAAAGCCTCTCCTGCCCTGACACCCATTAGCTACACACAGCGCAGAACCATTCTCACTATCAGGCTGAAGGAACCAGATATTGATTTTTGCTTCATAGATATCTAGTACTGCTACTGAGTGGATGAGATAACATATAATCTTTAAGCATTTTATAGATATTGACGACTTACTGACACAGTAAGATTAAACCAAGATGTATTATTTGTTTCTCAACATGAATAAAGACTCAAAGATATTCAGGATGAAAGACCATTATTAATCAGATATTTAGCCTTTCCACCTCCTTTACCAGCATTGTACCATTTGCTAAGAAATGAAGTCAAGATGCCTTCTACAGAAGAGCTGTACTAAATATTGAGCTTTCTAATGCATTTCCCTTACTGTGGAGTGCAGCAATCCAGACTGAGCCAGCACAGACCAACTCAGACACTGATACCTCTAGTCTTCAAACTAAGTCTGTTTCTCTAATGGGAAATAACGAAGCTTTACTGTCTAATACTGACACTCCAGTAATTGGGACCTACCATCAGTTAAATGCTGGAGTCAGACCTCTGTGTATTTAGCACCTCTCCAGAGTATAGTAAGTATCCCATTTCAGCTTTATGCCACATAATTCTAGTATAAATGCTTGTTAGAGGTGATCAACTATTGTTTCTAAGGCCATTAGAAAAGAGTAAGGCTTGGACAGAGGCTGTATGTACCCAAATAAAAAATGTCTGCTAAAAGCTCTGTAAGCACACACCTTTTTAAACATAATACAAACCAAGAATGCAGTAATAGTTTCCCATAACTCTTACTCATGTGATTACATAAAGATCTAATCATCCCCAGTAAGGATGTGGCATGTAATTGTTGGGCATTCCTACCCAACAGCTCACCCTCACCTCATCTCCTGCTATAATTCCCATTTTGACAGCTGAGGGACACCAAGGAAGTATGTAAGACCCAAAACATTCAAGACTACTGGTCAGAGCTGCAGTTGCAGTTAGGCTTTCATCTCAAGTGACATTTACTGCCTATAAAAAAACTATTTCTGTATGTCTGTGATGAGAATTGGATCACCTATCGAATGAGTTATCACTACCATGTGCAGGGCACTTCTGAATCCAACAAGCAAATCTGGGCTCTTCATCACTGAATAGCTGAATCAAGTCATAATATTTAGCCCCACCTTTTGAATACAAATCTAAAAAGTCACTTACAGTTTGCAAATATCCCGAGTGCTTCTTAAGTTCACATGTCCAGCTAGAGCAAACTTAGCAAAGCCATCCAGCTCAGTCATGTCTATTGCACAACAGATAGTAATTCTCATTAAGACAAGTCAGACTATCCAAACAGAAAGTGGTTTTGTCTTAAATTATGGAAGTCAAACTACATCCTTTATGCTTAAAAACAGGATAGTTTAGCTTGTCAGTGCTTCACCAAGATGTGCAGCACTTATGTATCGAGAGCATGTCACGCACACAGATTTTCCCACAGTAGTTGTCTGTGCTCTAGAGCCTGTCTCAGTCACTGAACAGAAAGCAGAACTATGTGTCTGTGCATTGAAGGGATGATGGCTTCAATCTTGGAACCTGAGATCTTGCTTAAGCAACAGTTTTCCCCACAGACAAGCTAAGATTTTTGCTACTGAGAACTGAAAAAAGCTCAAAGAGACACAAAGAGAAGCTTTTAAGACAAAAGCAATGACTAAGTGAAGGAAGGGTTTAATTTTAGATCAGGAACACTTTGTACACTGGATTCCAGTGTTATTGCTTCCAGTCTATCTACCAGTATATTTGGTCTTTTACTGCACTTCCATTGTAAATTACAATTCCCTTGGAAGAGTTCAGTCTGGTAAATAATTTATAATTCATTGCTCCAACAGAAACGCTGGGGTTAAGAACCTGATTAAATCACATTAGCTTAAGTAGTATGCACGAGTAATTCACTGCAGCAAGACTTGGCATAGTTTGCACTGCTGCAGCTGGGCAGTCACCCGACAGATAAAAACTAAGTCCTTGTCTTATTCCCCTCCCTTGCTATGGAACTTAAACTCCAGTATCCTCTGGGAAAAAAATAAGGAAGATGAAAGTCCTTTATGAATTTATTAAGACTCATAGTGACAGAGTTCATATCTAAAAATAACTGTTCAATTGCATTAAATGGAGCTAAACAAACAGACTTTGAGTTCCTTCTACCACATCAAGACCTGAATATCTTTTCTTTACTGCAACTATTCTCCATTCTCCAGCTCACACAGAACCTGAACACACAAGCTGTAACAACTTCAAATTTAACATGCCCTATGACTGGCAGTCACTCTTTCTGCACAGGCTTGGAGCTACTACAGATGATTACCATAAGACAAAATGAGCTGCACAAACAATGTAAACAAACAGTCTGCTTGATCCCTAGCACTCCTCCAACTCTACATGGACCAAGATCACTGTTTCACTTCACACTACCATTTATCTACTTCCAGCAAGAGAGAGTGGGAGAGAAGAGATCAGTATTTAGCACTGCAACTTATGTTTAGCTTCTCTGGAGAAGCACGGTTTTCTGCACAGTTTAGTTCTTCTTTTGGTAAGGTACATACAACTACCTCGGGAAGACACTGAACTTAAGGGAAATAATGTTTCATCAGCAACAGGCTGAACTTGGAATTAATTACAGCACTAACTGATATTCTAATCACTTAAAGCTGTATTAATTAAAATGGCTATAGGTAGAAACAGTACAACTGAAATTGAATTAAGGCACAGAAAGTTTTAACTTAGGATCACTGAAACACACAACAATTACATGGAATTTTAACTATTTTGGCTTTATCATAAAGCAGCATAGTAGAATTACTATATTAATTTTAAATATGATAATTTAACCATAGTCAAGCCAATTACTTGGAAGGAATGTGGGGAGATTAATATGATAAGGCTAAATATGCATGACAGTGTGGTATTATGAAGAGAAGGCCTAATGTTTTCACAAATTCTCTACCAGTCAACAACAAGCACCATGTAACATTAATTTGTGATTCTTGATTCTAATTTAAGTTAGAGCTGATTTAACTGTACTGCAGATACCCAGCCAGAGCAAACACTATGAGTTCCTACATTCCTTCTGTTTTCCCTCCCTATTTATCCCACCATGTAGGGACATCTGCAGAAGCAGTAGGGGGAGGCTACCTAAAGCCTACTCCCAGCTACTGCTGACCTCAATCTTTAACAGAGTACTGCTTTATGGCTTCTGCACTCAGCCTGGGGGAGAAGCAGAAAGAGTGAATGCTGGAAAAGTTTGTTCCTACATGTTAGCAATCGACATCCCAGGGTTTCCCCTGCTCCTCCATGCAGCTTTCATGCTGAGGAAAAGTAACTCAAGCACAGGTTTAGCCTTTTCAGTAAGATCAAGTTGCTTAGGAGCAAAAAATAGAGTATGACTTCAGTACAAATCCCTTGAAAAGCGGGTGGGCAGACCCCCACCCAAACCTGAGGTAGCCCAATGCTGATATTGGCAGAATTGCAATATCACCACAACACTGGTAATCACAGAAACAGTCATTTAACATGCAAAGCAGCATAGGACACCTCTTGCATATTAAGTGTGATGTCTGCTCATTGCTATTGTATACATCAAACACAATCAGCATGATTGGTTATACTTGCTAGTTTTAAATGGTAAGAGCTATATGCTCCTTAAGAAGAGTCTGACATCAAAATCACTTTTTGATCCCGTGTTTCTTACTCACACAACTGCTACAAAGTTCTTATGAACCTGAGATTACAATAATCACTGCAAGAGTGGACACTGGCAGGGAGGGGGTGGAGTGACCATAGAATTCTTCACCATGTTAAACTCTCCTAAACCATGAAAACTCAGAGGACCCAGGTGTGTCGCCTCCCTTGGACAGAGAGATTAGATATTTCTGGAATTCATTCTAATTACTGTTTTTTTCAGGCTAGAGCTCCTTCTAGTGTCACCGGGACAGTTCTTCCAGTTAAGCAAAAAAATACTTCCCAAAGGGAGATGGAAGTGGCTGTAACCATTTCCCAAGCTGAAATGCCCAGTGGCAGAGAGGCCACACTCGGGGATGATACCCAGTTCGTATTTTGAAATGGATGCCTGATTTGACAGAAAGGGGCGGTACAGCTACAGAAGGATGACTTGCCAAGTCCACTTCCTGTTCTCTCATTCATTTAGCAAATTCCTTTAATTCCTGCCTCAAACTGCACGTTCAGAGACTGCTGTTCTCTCACTTCATTTACAACCCTCCCTCACCACCAGGTCACAAGGAAACACATAAACCGGTCTGTCGGTACTGCATCCATTAGCCATGGATCTTTTCCAATGCTGGCAATATGGTTTTCATATAATATTAAGAACAGAACCATGTCATTTTGGGGGAGGATTTTTTAATATTGTTAGGTTTGGAAGGAGGGATAGTAGCTGTGCAGCTTCCAAGTCCAATGGTTTCTTGCACCTCATCTCACTAATTTCCTCACAGCTACACAAAAAGAGGTTTCCAGGAACCTTCTTGTTCCAGAGGCTGACGGTCGTTTGGGTAAAAGGGAAAAACCACAATCCGCCTGCAAGATTGCGGCGTCCACCCAAGCTGAGGCGGGGGAGCGCCCGGGCGAGCAGCGCGGCTCCGACGCGGCGCCGCCCCCTCCCCGGAGCGGGAGGTCCCTCAGGCGACGAGTGACTCTGCACAAATCGCCACCGCTCCGCACGCCGCGGGGACGCAGCTCCGGGGATGGAAAGATGGACGGACGGGTGGATGAACAGAAGCGGCAGCCCAGAGTCCGCACCGGGGGCGGGCTCGGCACCGCGCGCCTTCCCGCGGCGACCAGCGGGACGGCGGCCGCGCTCCGGAGGGAAGGAAGGAGGGGTCGGAGTAGGTCCCCCCACGGCCTGGCCCCCTCTCCCCGCCCTCAGCGCTTCCCCGGCCCGCCTAGGCCGCGGCCCCTCTCTCCTAGAGACGGGGTGAGGCAGAAGAGGGGGACCCCGACCCCGCACCTTCTCCACTGCCCCCCTACGCTCACCTGGAAGTGCTCCTGGAAGCGAATGGGCAGTATCTGGGCCATGGCTGGGGGCGAGCTCCCCGGGGCAGGGGCGCGGGGCAGGGGCGGGCAGTGAAGCGGGGCGGCCGCCGGTGCTCCCCTCACGGCGGCGGGAGCGGCGCAGGCGCGGAGCCCTCGCTGGGATGGCGCCCGGCGCGCCCGCCGCCCTCCTCGGCCTCAGCGCGGGGCCGCTCACTCGCCAGGATCACTCCGCACTTCACCAGCCTGCCAGGGTCTCCTCAAATAGTCCCTCCCCGCCGCGCTTCTTCCTCCGCCCATCGCCGCAGCCTCTCGCCTGCCCTCACTCTCCCGCCTTCCTCTGCCCCGCTATTCCTCACTCCCGCTGAGGGCATGGGCTGGGGACGGGGCTCGGAGGAGCGGGTGGTCCCCGCCGCCGCTGCGGCCAGCGGAGAGGGGCGGAGGGGTTGCCAGAGTGCAGGTATCCTTCCGCTGCTGCCACACACGCTCACGTGACCCGGCCCCCTGCCCGGCTCCCTCGGGCGCTGCCCTCGGCCCACCCTCAGCTCGAGGCTTCTCCTGATCCACCCGATGTGCGACCGCCGGGGCTGCCCCCTGACCCACACGATCCCCCGGGGCTCCTCCCGACCCGCCCTCACACCGGCGCTCGGGGTCCCTCCTGGCCCGCCCTCACACCGACCCCCAGCGCTGTCCCCAGCCCACCCTCACGCCGACCCTCAGGGCTTCTCCCTTCCCCACAGCTGTGCGGCGGTGCCGGGGCGTTGCTCCCCTCAGCGCCCCGGGCTTCCCGCCGGTGAGGAGTAAGACGGGAAACACCCAGGACACTGAAGCCGGGAGCCGCCTGCTTGGCACCTGCCGTCGTGGNATGTTTAACGAAAACCTCTTTTTTCAACTTGGAGTTGGGTATTACAAGATAATTTAAGCACTGACAGAAGTCATTACCCAAAGCTAACTATGCATGAAGTTCAGCAGGGTCAGAGTTAATTGCACTCATTACACATCTGAGAGGCTTCAACACCTTTTTTTTTTTTTTTTAACTCTCACTCCTAGTTTGCCCATTAGCATGAGATGAGGGAGGTGAAGTTAGTGCTATTATGCTTCTCCTAAATTACAGTAATTCTTTGAGGTGGAAATGGCTGCAGTGGTGCTAGCTCCTGCAATTTTATCCAGAGCATTGTGTTGCTCACATTTTCCCAGAGAGCTCAGCTCTGAGAAACGAGATTATAGGAGAATCTCTAATACAAAGCTGATCAAGACGCCCCCGAAGACTCAAAACCAGAAGGCAGATTAAAACAATTTCATATACATTACAATTAAAAACCTCATTATTTTCACTTAACCTCATTCATTTTTAATACATGGAGTTGGGAATTACCAAAACTGGGTTAAGTTTCCAAAGGAATCATAGGCATGACTTGCTGAGACACCTGGGTTCCTACTGCACACACGGTCACAGGCTGCAGCCATGGGGATCCCTTGGTGAAGAATGGTCTACAGTGGACTGAGGAAACACTGAACAGCCCATTGAACTGGTAGCTAGGAATGAGATGCTGCCAAAGCCCCATCCCTGCAGAAATCTGGGATCTCCCCAGAGGACTCAGGACTGGGGTTACGCACCAAGGTCTGGTCTCTCAAAAGAACAAAGGAAAACTGGAAGTGGAGACAATTTTCCTTTATGTGGTCCAAAGGGGTCTGAGTAGCATCTGCTCTGTAGGTTTGTTAGTTACAGTTTCATTTTGGTGGGTTATGGGTTTCTAAATGAGGGGAAATCAGCAGTGCTGCAGGGACAGACTGCCAGTGGGACATCAGGACATATCTGTCACCAGCCCATTGGTATAGTGAGTTTGTTCTGTCAACTTCCCCCCCCTCACATTCAGTTTATGGATGCTAATTAATTACATTTAGAACTCCTATTTTTGTTAATTTATATCTATTTCTTAAAAAAAAAATACCCCAAAGCCGCATACTTTCATCACTTGTTGTACAAATTAAGTAGTACCTCTTAAGTAATGTACATAGTTATAAGATACATGTTTTATATAATTAATATTTTAAAGAAAATGGTGACAAAATAGCAACAGATTTGTCTCTGAGAAATTTTTATTATTAAGAATTACAAATGACAAAAGTCACTGTGTGCTGTGTGCAGTCTTAGTAGTCTGGCACTAAGTTGCTGCCATGAACTAGAAAGATCACTGGCTAAGGAAACCGAGGCTCTTTTAAAGTATAATTAAAATTAAAGGTCTGTTATACTTCTTCACTGCAATTTTAATAATATAATCCTTCATGCCCACTCCCAGCTGGCCAAATCCTAATTACAACATCCCATAACTTCTGTAGTAAAAAAAAGTATCTCGCTTCATGTAAAAGTGCTTTGCCACACTTCTGTCTGCTGATGTCTTTCTCACTTGTACCTTCTTTGCATTACTCTATGTTTATATATCTGTCCTCTATAAGATCTGGCTTTGCTGATCCCAAGGGTTGGATTCTTTGCTAGTGTGATTGGCTCTGAAAAGTGAGCTGAAAGTGTTGGACATTTTGGCACAAATCAAAATAATAGGAAAAGTATTTTGCCATCTTTGCTCTGCTCTGCAGCCTGCTGAGCTTCCGCAGCTAAAGAAACTGACCTCTGTACTGTCAGCTGTGTGCATTGATGTTTTAACTGAGTCTTTTAACCTTGTTTTCTATATTTAGTTTGGGGTCTCTCAATGAAAAGGCACTACTGGCCTTATTTAGGGTATTTTTCCTACAGTCTGTAGTCTGTTGAAAGGGAATGTAAAAGGTCTCTAATGGTTTGCTGTGTTAGTGCCCCTGCGATTAGCTGACTGCTACTCCCCTGCTCCTTTATACAAGGCAGAGCCACAGCACTCAGCAGCTGAGAAGGGTGTAGTCCCTAGCAATCCTTTAACAATGCAAATGGAAAAGCTCCTGGTTAATGTTTCTCTGTTTTTTTCAGAAGTTGCTCTCATCCAAATATTTGGGTTTCTGGCTCATCCTATGGATGGCAGCCTGATGGTCTTTTTCCAATGTTTGAGAAGAGCTCTGAGAAGAGCCACATTTTTGTCTTGGAGGGGCTGTTATTTACATGGAAAAATGTTGTATGTATGTTCCCAGTCTTCTTCCCACAGAATCAGCCAAGGAAGTCTCACTGAAAAAGCAATGTGCATTTCTCTTAAATGTTTCTCTCAGGTTCTTGCTCAACAACATCCATTCAAATCACTGGTCAACTACACAAGTGTTCAATTTCCAAATGTTTGGCCACTTTCCTGTTTTGATACAAGAAGGTAAAAAAATCACTGGCACGTCTTCTGGCCTGTATGAGAAAGCATCCACTACAGGACACCTGCTTGAGTGGGAGCACCCAAACACTTGGAGTGTTCCTCAAAGTGCAGCTCCAAGAAACAAGGAGTCTGTGAGTTGGACTTGCACATTACTTGTGCAAGCTGCTGGAGAGCTGCTGCATGTGGCAAAGCACTGAACGCAGGATGTTGATCCACATCTGTTCTCAGCTGAATGCTGCCTGGCACTGTCAGAGCATCAATGTTTTGCCTAACAGATAAATGCAAACCTTAGGAATGCTGGATCAGCAGTTGCAGCACAAAGATGTTTTGGTGCAGCAATTGAGAGAGTGTCACAACAACTCCTAAAGTTCTGATTCGGTCTCTCGTGGAGAAAATTTGCATTTCATGCATCTCAAAGCCCTCACTGACTGCTCTGTTTGCTTCAGAATCCAGTTTGAAATTGTACTCCTTGTTTTTCAAACCACACCCTTGCTCCTTGGACTTCTTTCCAGCTTGTCTCCTGGAGACGGTGGAGTCTGCCCCTTTCCTTCCCTTTGTCTCTTCTCTCTCCTTCCAGCAAACTCATTGCTGCTGAGGCAAGAGCTGCCTTCTATAGTCTCCCATCCAGAACTGACTCCTTGTACATGTCCCACAGTCCTTCATTTTACTGCAAAGTTCCATTCAAGTTTTTCCGTTCTCTTTTTGCCTGGAATTCAATTACCCTTTTCCATCTGTTCTTACTGAATGCATAACTCTGGGTCGTACAAAGCACTCTGAGGCTCTGGATGAGTTTCTTCTGTGGTATTTGTAAGTCATTGCGCAAGCTCCTGAGAGCAGGCTGGTCAAAATTTTAATGTTTTTCAAGAAGTTATTTGAAGTGTACAGATTATTTTGCAGAGTTGTTTAATATGTAATTGTTTAATGTCTAATTCATTCTTTGACAGGAGAATGGTGTCGTACATGCTTAGCATTTCAAGACAGTCCTGTTATGGTGAATTTTACTCTTGACATGTTCTTGATAAAGGTCACATTATCAATTTAGTTCAGTGTGTGAGGCCCCATCCTGTATTCCCAGCACATGAAAGCTCTGCTGGAGATTATCATCTCTCCATCATCTCCATCAGCAGATTCTAATGGCATTTAATGTCCAAGTGAACAGGAGTGTCTAGAGGCAGTAGCAGTGCAGGCTGGAGGTCTTCAGGTTCCCCACAGAGAATGCCATGGTGATACACAATTTACCTGCAATGTGCTAACAATATGCTTCTCTTGCCTCCCAGGAGCATTTCCATTTGAAGGAGCCCTTTCTATCCATTAGCAGGATGCCAACATCGGTGCTCTCTGTGAGTTGTTTGCTCCTCCCTGGACACTGGGGTTCTTCAGGCTTTGCAACACTGGTGCTGAATTCCTTGCGTGGCAGTTTCCTAGCTGAAATTGCAACTCCTCCAGCCCAGCCTTGTAAAAACAGGGGTGTAGTGGTCAGTGACGCAAAGCCGGATAAAGGGCAGGGGAGTCAACATCTGTCTTCAAAATCCTGACAGATGCACCAGGGCTGCATCCTACACCAGCCTTTTTAGAAGCTGAATTCCTCCAGAGTGTTTTCTCTGGCAGCTCATTCATCAAGCAGGTAGAGAATGAATGTGTTCTTTGAAAATATGAGCAATGGCAAGATATGAGGTAGCCCATATAAATCCAGTGTGCATCTCTTGCTAATTTCACTCGGTTTGGAATGACAGAAACCAAGCTATGTTTATATTTGGACCAAGTAAAATTTTAGCCTAAAGGATCTGGTCCTTAATTACCATTTAGGAGCAGAACTAGTCAGTGTGCATAAGCAGGGAAGGAGAAAAGGCTGGAAAGGACATGGAGGGGTCTGCTGGTTATCACAATTGTCCTACAGCAAGGCCAGTGTTGTCCAATTGCAGATTAATAGGGTGATTTGAAAAATGTTGAATATATTGACTGTTAGGGCCTTTTAGCTTTCCTTTGAAATAGACCCTCGAGAGGGAAAACTTCAGCATTCATTTTCTTAACATTATTATATTATCCAGGAAAGAGAATGAAGCCAAGAAAAGCAGAAACCAAGTTACATTTTAAAATACAGTGGTAAACCACATGGATGGTAAACAGACTTTTTATTTTCTAAAGGGTATTTACAATATATTTCCCCTTCTCCTACTCCTGGAAAGTACTCTCTAAATTCATCATCCATGAATTCCCCTCATCCTCAGAAGGAAGCAAGTCTTTATGAGTCTGCTTTCACTATGTTTTCCTGTTTCCTTTTCCCCACCAGTGTCAGTTTTGAGACCATTGGCCAAATTCAACCATATGTGATGGAGAGGAATAAGCTCAAAGATACTGGATTGCAGCAAGTTTTATGAAAACAGGCAGCCAAAATGGAGAGACTTTTATTTAGAAGGAATGGCTGAAGTGGGTGTTCAGCCTTTATTGGCAAATCTATGAAGCAGTCAGTGCAAATCATGAAAAAAATAAAAAATCTCTGACCAAGGTCAGTACCTTCTTGAATTAGTTTTATTGTTTATGGAATATTTTTGCTCCCTTTCCTTATGCCCAAATTCCTGCTTTTATATGAATGTGTACCTTTGTCTGCATTAGCTTTAAATACAGGTTCAGAAATCCTCTTCCTGTAACACCATTATTTTCTGAACTGTGTTCTCCCCTTAAAAAAACAGGTTTTTGATAGTCCATGTAATGCTGTTTTATGTAACACAAAGGCCCTGGGGTTTTTTTCTATCAGCTTCTAGGACTTCAGGATGCTGAAGATAAAAGTCACTCTCATTTTCTTTTTCACTCCTGGCTTTCTCTGTCTGGAGTTGTTTGTGGAACAGGTTTTAGTGGACATTCTCTGCATTTCTTGCTTCTTAATGACATATACAACCTGAATGTAACAGACTGGCTTTTCTGGAACTTCAGTCTTCACTAGAATATTCAAGATACAAAGATATTTCCCAGAGAGGTTTGACACATCCATCACACATTTACTACCTTTTAGATTATTGACAACAAGCAAGATGGCTGAGCTGGAAAAAAATGTAGGCAAGCACAGGTTTTTACAAGCTGAAAGTCCTCATAATGAAATGTCTACCTAAAAAAAAAAAATCCTACTAATGCTCAGTGCCTACTAGGCAGAAGCAATACATAAGCACTTTGCAGCCCTGTCACTGAATGAATTTAGATGACACAAGATGAAGACAGCCGTGCCCCTTTATGCCAGAGCTCTCTGTGTAACTGATGCTGCTTGTGTGAGGGATGTTGAAAAAAGGGAGAAAACCTGTGCAGAGGCCTTAACAAGCACCAGAGGGAATTTACAATGCTGTTTTTTTAGGGTATAATTAATCTTTTTAGAATGATCTTCCTGAATTTAAGGAGTATTTGGTACTTTCTACTTTTCTAAAAGCCTGAGGGATGCCCTGAAACATAAAAAATTACATCACACTTTTGGCAAACTGTGCTGTTCCAGATATGTAGTGTATCTTAAGCAAACACAAAAATTAAAAGGGGAAGCATACAAAGTGCAGGCTAAACCATTTATTTAGCATTTTGTTGTCATGTTTCTTTGCAGATTTTTGGTCCTTATCATGGAAAAATGTGATCTAATAAAGTACTAATTTCAAAAAGAATATATGAAGGATTTATGAAGTAGGTTTTAGTTGCCTCCTTCTTTCTGCACCAAGCCATACTGCACCTAGGAAGCAAAGGGATGATTTCTACCCCCAGTGCCAGAATTTTCCATCTTTCATCTTAGCTCTCCACAAGTCATTTGCTCCAACTCAACCAGAGTCAGTCTAGTGCTTAAAATTCTGGATGGAGTAAGGCTCAAGCTACAGCACACCAAAAGTGAGTCATCTTTGTGTGTTTCTACCCATTTTATGAAGACTGAAACATGTTAATAATAAGCAGCTCTTCCTTTGTTTCTTTGGTCATGCTGGGAGAGGCAAACTAAAGAATTGAAAGAAACAAGTTTAGTGTTAAGAAATAAGCACTTTCATGGGCCCCAAAGATCTTTAAATATGTGCATATTTCTCTTCTAGCTCAGAATGTGACTGAGACAGCACATGATGTGTTGCCTGATGCAAGAACTATGTTCACTTAATGCATATTGCCAAGTTTGTGTCTGCAAACAGGAGCTTGATTTGCTGTATCTGTGCTGTGGCTGGTCATATTCCTTCACAATAGATGGTAGAATACAGGGAACTCTTGAGCTTTTTGATCAATTATTCCAAAACAAGGATAGTCAAATCTAGGCCATAGGATTAAAATGCAGCCTGAATCTACTCTCATTTGTGATACAAACATTTTGGAATGGTCTGTTCTTTCCCAGTCCACCCACTCATGTCAAAAAATGATGTGGTTGGATTTGCTGGTGATGCCAAGGCCGTGGTAAACTGTGGGCATGATCTCTGGTTAGGCAGGGCTTCCTGATGCATTCCCTGGTGTGTTAGCTCCTCAGCTGCTGGGTTACAAAACAAGGGAGCATCTATTACACTGCTGATCTCAGATATCACTTCCTCTGTCATCTCCATTCATAGTTACATATGACATGCAGAATTATTTTCAGCTCTACTTGGCTTGCATGCAATCCAACTTTGTAGCTCCCCGCTGGACTTTAAATACAGCAGCAGGAAGAAGCCACCTTTTGTCCCTTTGGGCCAGGAGGACATGCCAAACATCAACATGGATGTGTTCCTGAAGACCAAACTGCTTTCTGTAAGTCTGCTCACAGACTTCATAATCCATCTGTTTTCTGTAAAATGCGGTTATTTACAGCAAAGTTCACTTCACAGTACAGTAGCTGCTATGTTGCTATTTCTGGTGAGGCTCAATATTGTCTATTTTTCATTATATCTCAATACTGCCTTTAATTGCCTCTTCCCAGCAGATTTACATATTATCCCTCACGGCTGTTCACACACAGATTTCCCCTTATTTGGCAATCTTCCAGTCATTCCATACTACAGAGGTACTAAAACAGCAGAGCAGTTGATGAGAGTTAAAATAAAACTGCATTATGTTGTACTACATGGCCTACAGATGACTGAGCAATTGGACAACAGAGCATATGAGACTTGTCAGAAGTTCTCTTCCTTCTCTTGACTGTTCATTTTATACTTTTGGGCAGGTACAAGAAAAGGTGGTAGAGGCTTAACAAATGTATCTTGAAATGTTATCTAATGCCTTTATTTATCACTACTCCAGGGAGGAATATGTTGGAATTAATGATTCTCTCAAATAACAAATGAAAATTGTTCTCACAGGAATCAGCTTCAAAATCCTGACACTTGAGACACGTGGGGAAGCAGAG